>CAXKVV010000174.1:0-39325 GCA_964058805.1 Schoenoplectus triqueter | reverse complement strand
ACCAATCACACAAAATACAACTCAAAGCACTTAGCCGGTTGATCTTGAGGTTGGTGAATCAGGAGATGGGTGGATTTGGCCCACTTGTTTCATCTCACTGATCTTCCAGATCATGAATTCCAAGCACTAAGCGGATTCATAAACCTAGGGACACGATCGCACACAAAGTCAAACCTGAAGCGCTGAGCCAGCTTGACATTGAGGCGTGTGTTAGTGAAAGAACCAACTACAGAACGGTGCGTATTCACTGTTTGAGGATGAATCTACTACAGAATGATTCTATCCTCTGGACTAGAAGACAAACTTATCAACGGATTAGTTTGATCTTACTAGCTTGACTGGTCATGAATTACTTGTTCATGACACAAGGTCAGTAGACAGTGGACAGAGTCCCTACAGTTGTTTTACTTGATCTCCTAAATTATGAATTCTGAGCACTTGGCCGATTCATAGATTCAGAGTTACTTTATACACAAGATTAGACTCGGAGCACTTGGCTGATCTAGTATTGAGACAATTTTATTAGAGAGTGAGTTTCTAGACAGTTCAGTTCAACTAATCTAATCTGATCAGATTATGGGCTTACAAGTAGCTTAGTCCATTATCTGTACACTGCCAACCTTGAGTGACAGTCAGTGTATTAATGATCGATGGATCATTAATCTCAGTCATCATGATGTTACCTATTCAGACATCATAATGTTCTCCTTTTGAAGTCAACACACTCACAATGTTGATGTAGCTGTCTCAGTTGTCTTCTTAGCAGGTGTTAGGATGTTCTTGTCCTAGCTTTTACTAACTGATTGTTCTGAGTGTTTCATTATTTGTGCAAAAATACTCTGTTGCTCTACACCCCTTGTGTGAGCTCATTAAATCACCCCTAAAATGTAAAAGAATTATTGCATTTATTATTGATTTTATTAACAAGATAATACCCTTTATTATTATCTCAATTATAAAGGTAATTTCATTTTTTATTTTTAACTCTCTTTATTTTTGTAGAAAATTACTTACAAAAATAATAAAAAAATAGCTGGCTATTATTCAGAATTTTATTTGAATTTTTAGGATTTTTATAATAGCCAAAATAGCAAGTCAAAACTTGGTCAAATAGAGAAAAGCAAACAATGTCATTTTGCTTTTAAATTGTTTTAGTATAGCAAAATTCTATAGAAAAGTACTTTGAAAAACAAAGAAATTTTAGAAACAAATTTGAGTTAATTTGGAGTTTGGGAGAGCCTCCCCAAATGATTTATTCACTATTTATTTTTAATTTTCTGTTATTTAACTGAGTTGGGCTTAATTGAGTGGGCCAAGATTTAATTTCCTTTAATTGTTACAAATTGGGCCCATTTCGTTTTTTTCTTTTTATTTTCTCTGAGTTGGGCCAGCTCTTACTCTGGGCCGTAATCAAATGCAGCATTTAATATAGTCCGTTGGATCATGCTAAGATTAGCGCAGAGTTCTTATTTAAATGTTGAAATGTACTTGGGCCGCTAGATTCAATTGAGATGCGTGTTTAATAGATTTAGGGTCCAGATCTATTCTCCATTTCATTTCTTTTAAACTCTTGATGGATCTCATCTGCTAATGGTCTTTAAAGATTGGTGAACGCTTCAATAATCGTGCAAAGGAGATTCCCTCAGCCGCTGACTTCCCGATGCTTTAGGATTCGTGCAACACGGTGTTTCCGGTGATCGGAGCTCCTCTCTGCCGATCAAACTAGTGCCCTAGCATCGTCTCAACACGTAGAATCCTTCTGTAGTGTCTGATCGGAGATCCATATGGTGGTGGGTGCTATGCGACGGTACCAATTGAGGTGTACCAACTGAGATCGGTACCGAGGTGAATTCTTTGCCAAATTCGATTGAATTGATCGAAGTTCTTGACAATTGCGAGCTTGATAAGCATCGTTTTGACATGCCATTATGATTTGAGGTGAGCAGAGGGCTTTTCTCATGCTAGTAGTGGTGCTGAACCATCTCACCATTTGTCAATACACAGTACCGATTGGTACCGACTTTAATTGGTTTAAGTCATGATTCTTCATTGACTTATTTCACCCAATTGACACTCCTCAGGCCTAAAGGCACACCTAGACATGGCTAGGGCCAGTGGCTCACTGAGTTGAGTGTAGTTGGAGCTCAATACCAGTCACGATCTTCGGTACCGACTGATACTAATTTGAATTTGAACGAAATTCTTACAATTTGCCTGATTTTGACACTTGATTAGCATATCTCAAGCCTAAGGGCTTGTTTAAGCATTGTCAGGGCCAATGATTCACTGAGATTGCAATATTGTTGATCAATTACTCTAAAAGAATTTGACGATGCATTGATTCATACCAGATTCAACAAATACATTATAAAATTGCAAATTCTACCTTCTTGATTGAACAAATTATGCAATTAAGATGACTATGAGATAACAAGTTCGTACTCTCCAATTATTGTGCAAGTAGATACGAAGAAATTAGTTAAGAAATAGAGATTCACAATGGAAATCACTACAGTAGCAACATAATCACAAACTCTTGATGTTTGTAGTCGATCGAGGCCTAAAGGCTCACCAATCACATTGTGATTGGGCCAGTGGCTCACTGGATATTGCAAGATATGATCGATTCTAATAAAAGGAAGTGGAAAAATCAGAAAGAAACAGAAAAAACACAAATTTACAAAAGAGGAAATCTTAATGGCAAAATCGAATAAGAAATCTTCATTCATCACAACACTAATATGAATGAAATATGAAAGAATCCCAGAGAAGAAAGTACAAAGACTCAATCTTGATTAATGAATTTACAATTCGATTACCTTTTTGTTTTGATAAGAATTCCAGTTGATCACTTCTCTTACTATTCTTCTTTTCTTGCAACTGATAAGTGGGTGTATATGCTTAACTATTCCTCTCTCTCCTCCTTGCTTATTTTTTTTAATTGATTTTCTAATCGGCTTATATAGGCTAGAACCGGCCACTCTCTTAATTGTAATTGGTTAGATGCTTTTCACTTAGATTGCCAGCTTGTACAGATCTCCACCCTTCACTCTTCATGCCTGAACAGCTATGATGGATTTGTGTTTCTTCCTAACCGTTTTCTGTTATTACTTTGACTGTGTCGCTACTTCAATTGACTCTAATTCAGCGCATACTCCAATTGACAAGTAGGCCCTACCTCAGCAGATCATATTTAAATACCTCCATCTCAATGCTAGCTTTCTTTCACTTCCAATTGCACAGTTCTTCATCTAATTCCTGAGTTACACTTCTAACCCGTCCCTTCTCTTGGCCAAATTCACAATCTTTCACTCAATTGCTCACTCAGTTCGTGTTAACTAGCATCGCCTTGATCTGAATAAGCTCTTTAATCACTCAATTAGATCTCTAAAGCACCTATTAGGTTTCCTTTTTCATCACTGCCTTCGGTAACTCCTCACACTTGAACCTTCCTCTAACTCAATTGCTCCATAATTACTTATCAATCGGCGTCGCCTTGGCACGAGGAAGCTATCCATGTGCTCAGTTTGGTGTTTGAAGCACTCAGTTGCATTCGATATAAGTGCACCTTTACTGTTTCAACTTGAATTGAGGTAAATTCACTACTTAGTTTCCCTTTCATCGCTAACTCCCTGTTCTAATCTCTCTAATCAATTCATTAGTGTGTGTCATCTATTTCTGAAGCTTTCACAATGGTGAGACGCCATGGAAAGAAGCAAGCTTACGCGCGCGAGGAGAAGAAGGAGAAGAGAGAGCGGGGTGAGTGCTCGACCAGGATAGGTGGGCTTGGTTTTCATGCACCAAAGCGCAGGAGAGGAGAGGGGCAGAGGGTTGAAACACCTACACCAGGTTCACCCTCCTTTTGTCTCTCATTTAAATTCAACTGCATTGAATTGAGTAGGTAGGTTGAATGGGCTTGGTTTACAGCTTTGATTCACGCACTTACTCACATTGCTCTGACTATTGGGTCCCACCCGTAAGGTTTAATGATTTAGATCTGTAGGTTTGATTAGCAGTTGATTAGGGTTAATATGCTGAGGTGGCTCTGCCTGATTGGTTACCTTTTTGATAAACAACTTCCTAATCACTAATAATGCTTAATGGATGGCTGAGGTGGCTCTAACCAATTATGCCATGTGTGCTGTTGTGCTGACTTGTACCAACCAGATAAGACCACATGTATCCCTTATATACACTGTGTGATGACATGGCACTAGTGAGCACATGCCACGTGGCACCAAGTGGGGCCCACTTGTCAGTCATCTTATGGTATGGTGGGGCCTTCAATGGTGAGGTGGACCAATAAGGACATGCCACGTGGCACTCAACTGTTGAGGTGGCTTCATGGCATGCTGCCACCTGGCACCTTTCCTACTACTATACACCAACCACACATTGCCAGGTGGCACTGGTGCTGATGTAGTCTCTGATGTGGCCCAGTATGGCTTGGCCACGTGTCTCTAGCTGTTGTGATATGGCTAAATGGTGGTCTGCCACATGGCATGGTCGTACGGTGAGGTGGACCACTAGTTGAATGCCACGTGGCACTATGGTGGGGCCCACCTGTCAGGTGATGTGTGCTTGGGTGGGGCCCACTTGCTGACGTGGACCAATGGGAAGGTGCCACGTGGCACTTGGTGCTCAGGTGGCTCAACCATGGGCTGCCACGTGGCATAGGCTGGGTGAGATGGTTACTGTGCTGGGGCTCTTTTGGATTCCCAAGTTGTACCCAGAGAGTGTTCTGTCTCCAAGTTGTACCCAGAGAGGCTTTGATCAAATCTTAGCCCTTGATTAATCCATTTAATCTGTTTTATCTTCTCTGAATTTATTTTAATAGCTCCACTTATTCAAAAATCATGAAATTTTCACCAAAAATTCCTAAATTCATGATTATCACCCTTGTAAATTTTAATTCCATTTTTTCCCCTGCCTCTTTGAATTAAAAATTCTTTTGTCAAGAAAACCCTGTTTTCTCCTCTGAATTAATCCCAGATTTTAATTGTAGCTCAGTGTCTTTGTCAAATATCTCTCTCTTGCAGAAACCACCCTAATTAAACACCAATTAGACTTGTATTGACGTTTATTAGGGTTTGACTTGATCAAAAACTGATTACTTATCAATAATTGATACAAATCTAGACTTGATCACATGGTTGCTTTAAGCTTTGGCATCCGATCAGTCTTGTGAAACTAACTTCCAACTCATGTTCATGAGGGTAACTTAGTCAAAAGTTGATTACTTATCAACAATTGGCACAAATCATGGCATAGTCAGGCGGTTGCTCATAGCTTTGGCACCTGGCCAGGCTTGGAAGCAAAATCACATTTGAGACTTCTTGTGATTGGTTGTATCAAAATACTAGCTTGGCATTGACACAGTTCTCGTTGTATAGGGATTATACTGCTTCAGTTCTTAGGGTTTGCTCTGAGGGTAGATTCTTAGTGTTTAATCCTGACTCCTTCGATGTTTGTCACTGAGGTGTGGGACCCACTTGTCAGTGCAGAATAATTAGATGGATGACCCCTCTAGAGATCTCTCTCTCCTGAATCTCCTGAGGGTCATCCATCTCGAATGAACGGGAGGTGGCAGGGCTTTTATACCTTTGATTTTTGTTCAGAATTTCCTTGTGGGATTACTGCGTAGCCTTTGCTCCGGCCGGATTAGGTTTAATGGATAGGCTAGTTTTAAGTTGTTAAAGCTGCTTGTGAGGGACTGCCAGGTGGGTCCCACTTGTCAGAGAAAATATGATCAGATGGCTGACCCCTCAGGAGATTTCTCTCTCTAGAATCTCCTGAGGGTCATCCACCTCGAATGAGCAGGAGGTGGTGGGGTATTTATATCCTTGCTTTGCACTTAAGATTTCCTTGTGGGACAAATAAGGTTGCTCCGGAATTCGGCAACGACTTCTTCTGGCTGGTGGTCCCTCTCTTCCTTGCTCTCTTCTTTCCTCTTCTTATGGTTTATTATTGACAATTGATTTTCATTCTTAATTATTCAGCTGTTTAATCCTTGAGATTTTTCAAGGGTAAAAAATGTCACACATTTATATATATAAATATATTTTCGCCCCAGTTTGTGCCTAAAAATAAGATCAAAACTCTTAATCTCATGTTTTATTTCATTGTACAAGTATATTTATTTCTAGATTTGATTTTGCCTTAGCCTGTTGTGTATTTTAGGCATATCAAGCTCGAGAGTTGAGGAATCGAGTCCCAAATTGAGCTTTCACGCCAATTGAAATACCTCGAGACCAACATAAGTCATTTGCCACATCAAAGATTGGCATACGACCCGTATGCACTTGCATATATGCCATATGGTCCCTTTCCAGAAAACTGTACAACGAAGATAGTGATTTAACGCCGTGATTCCCTTCTAATCTGGCTGATCCCTCTCCTATATACTCGCCCCAACAACCTAGGGTTGAGAGCTCCACTTTGGCTACCATTTTCATCTACCTCTCATCTTCTTCCACTCCACCTTCACAAATCCTAACCGTCGGCAACCATTCCTGCGGTGATTCAAGAGATCGAAGGTCTAGATCCCCGAAAGGAGACAGAGACCGAGCAGAAGACTGGCATAAGGCATCATATAGAGTTTGAATCATCTATTTTATTATATTCTCTGTTATTTTCATAACTTTTGTTAGGATATATTTTATTCTTTCTCTCTGTATCTTTATTATATTTTTATATGCCACAATGAGTGGCTAAGTACTTTATTTTTTAAGGGTTAGGAATGTTAAACTCAGATTATGGCTTTTAATTAAGATGTTTTCTATTCTGTTGTGCTGCGTATTATTGCTATGCTTGTCTGATTACTTGATGAATAATTAAGATTCGAGTGGTTTTGAAAGGGTTTTACTAAGTATAACCCTTTTGTGCAACCTATTTTTGTCCCGTCAACAATAAACTCACCCTTTAAATTTATTGTATATTACCAGCAAGGTTACTAAACTATTCTTATAACATCACTAGAACTTTAATCATATCAAATAAATCAACACATAAACCATATATATAACTCAAACATGGGTAACATAAGATATTCAGGCTAGATCAATATCCGTGGATAGAGGACTTTGCCTTTCATACTAAATAAGTTAGAAACTATAAATGCAAAAAAAAAATCTCTAATAAAATTAAAATAAAAGAGTAGATAAAACTTATTTCTTAAAATCTGAGAAGAGATGTTGTCTTGCACCCACAAGAAACTTGCTTGCTAGTGAAGTCCTTACCAATGGAGAAAGAAATAAAAATAGAATTTTCTTAGTCTAGCACAAATGTTAATCCAAAGAGGAAGAAGAAAATGATTGAGAATAGGATGATGGGATGTGTAGATTGGCAAGGTTTATATACGAGAGTAAGAGAGCTTGAGGTACAAAAGTTTCTTATTATGCGACAAATCATTTGAAATTGGTCCTGGATTGTGCAATAAGAGCAGCTGGAATGATTTTTGCTATTTAATTTCATTTAGATGCCTTCTTCTTGTGAGTGTAATTAAATCTTTAAATGATAAAAAACTCTTTAATGATATACATCACTTATATAGTATAGATTCTATTGATTACTCTGTGTAGCTACTCGCTAAACTGACTCAAGACCCGATTGATGGTTAATGGTTTTTTTTAATTTTTTTTCTAGAGACACTCTAATATTCACCGGAAAAATATAAAGTTAATCAATTTTTCCTAAACGATAATAACTAAATTCGTGCATTGGTTTATGAGTGTGGAGGGTGTTAAAAACCACACTCATCCGGTTTACTTAGTCTCCACTAGTCTAGTCTTAGAAAAAAAACAAAGATAAATACACTGAAAAAATAAATCAATGAGATTGCTACTCATATTATAAAGATAATAAAAGAAATAAAAAATAATAATAAGAGAGATAAAGATTTTAAAATTATATAAAAATGTTAGCAAGTCAGGAAAAGCCTCCTCCACCATTCATTATATTGTCATTAGAAAAGAATATGCTTAACGACTTGGATTGCCGGATTTTAATTTATGAGTGGACTTTATCGAAGGATTGATGGGATTTTGACGCTAATAAGGAAGTTTTATTATAACCTATCCTTCTATGATTCTCTTTTTTTTACTAAACTGATATTGCACTACGCTAAATATGAACTATTGCAACTCAGAAACTAAATCTATGCATTAGAGTATGCATATAGTTTCGGATCTGATCCGTTGCATCAAGAGCTTCTTCTTGCAACTGATTTATTATATTTGCATCAAAAATAAGTAGAAGCCCGAAAAATATTTTTGCAACGTAAATATTAGCTAATGCAACCAAAAAATAGGAGAAAATAGAAAAAGTGGTGATGACAAATGGACGGGTTAATTTTCTGACAGGTCACTGAACTTCGATATTTATTTATATTTGGTCACTGAAATTTCATTTATCCATTTTTAATCACCGAACTTTGATATTTATCCATATTTGATCACTCCCATTAGTTTTTTCATTAAAAAATAAAAAAAAACTAATGAAAAACAAATATAATTTTAATTTATTTATCTATTTTTCATTTCAATTAGTTTTGACAATAAATAATTTTTATTTCAATTATTTTTTAATAAAAAAAATAATGAGAGTGATCAAATATGGATAAACATCAAAGTTCAGTGAACATCGAAAATAAGGAACAAGCATTGGTGAATCAATCAAAGGAACAAGAACAAGAGAAGAGTAGAGAAGGGACCGAGCAGCAACCTAACTTGATCTGAATCGAGATGGAAAGAAGTGTGCTTCTGGAGAATGAAATTGAGTGCTTCAAACACTAAATTATGCACAGGGGGAGCTTCCTTATGTTAGTTTAGTGACCTAGATGACCAATCATTTTGATGGTACTCTTATTTTGTTTTATGTATGGATGATTTGTATCATTTTGTTCCTTGAGTTTTAATATTTTATAGATTATTTGACTTCATGACTTGAATTGTGAAACTCTATAATTATTATTAAAACTCTTAATTATCCCCAATCTAATGTCATTAGCATGGAACACTGAATGATAATATAGACTAGTATATGGATTAATGTGTGATCATATTTCACGGATCACTGATACGGGGTATCTATTTAATCACATAAATATACATGTATGGTATACATAATATTGGACCTGACCCACTTTGACTTGCTGTATGGATTGTATTTGTGTCATTAGCAAGGTCATAAATTAATATTAATTCTATTATTTGAGATATTCATGATTTTAGATAATTAATGTATATTTTATGCGATAATCAAATTCTAGATAATTATTTCTATTATATTTTGAAGTTCCCTGTGATGGTGAGACGCCATGGGAAGAAACAAGCTTCTACGCGCGAGGAGAAAAAGAAGAGAGAGCGGGGTGAGAGCTCAGCTAGTGCGGCTGGACTTGGTCCTCGTGCACCAAAGCAAGGGAGACGAGAGGAACAGAGGCATGGAGCGCATGAGCCAGATTCATCTTTCTTTTATCCTTTGTTTAAATTAAAATTTCGAGTATGAGATTTTAAAATTTTAGCCATAAGCATTTCGAGAAAGTGCCAAAGTTTTAGAAATTCAGATTGAAAATCTCATCAAATTCCTAAATTTTAAATTTTATGAAAAAAAATTGGTTCTCCATAAAATCATGAGAATTTTCATATATAATTTGATATTTTTGGAGTTACAGAAGTCGGGGAAATCCAAATATCATCAATTGACATAATTAAATAAATTAATTGAGCAATTAAAATTAATTGATGATAAATCAAATGAAAAAATGATAAATAAAAATTACCACAAACTTTGACATATTTCAAGAAATTTTTATGCCAATTTTAATGAATTTTAGATCAAGAAAACTTTCAAAATAAATTCAAAAAGAGTTAAAGTGGTGTTAAAATTTGGATTAATTAAAGGAGCGCAACATTTAATGCATGGCCCATATCTTCAGCGGGACCCACATGTCAACAAAATCTTTGGTTGGCTCACAACAAATCCCATATATCGAGTTTGTTCAAAGGAAATGAAATGAAAAGGGATAAAAGCTAGGCATATGTGAGCCGATTGCTTTGTTAGTCATATGATTTTTTGTGCACCAAGTGTAAGCAAAAAAAATGCCATGTTTAAAGGGTTTCTCCCCCTCTCGGCCCAATTTCTCCCCTGACTCGACAACAAAAATGGTGATTGGGCAAGATACTTCAAATTGAGTTGAACCCATATATCGTCGGAAAGCTCTCACCAAGGAGAGGAGAGATCAAATATACATTCGGTTTTCAAAACTGTGCATCATGTGACACTCGCACCCAAGAACAGAGGTCCTGGATGCAAAAGTGAAATGGTAGATTTGGTGTGTAAAAATATAAATTGATGGTCCAAATAGCTTCAAGAGGTCTCACGATGTTCCATGAAGCATCAATTTGAAATTGACGTAAGAAGCAGCGGGTTAGCGTGACCACCTATGTGCACCCGGATACAATGCGGGTTGAGGTTGAACCAGTTATTTGACTTGGTAACATTTATTTGATGTGTCATGATGCTAATTACCCTAGTTAGTAACTGTCAATGGTCCCCTTTCACTATACACTTGGCTCAAGCATGTTAACCTAGAGCTAACAGAAAGAGTAATTTCGTTGGTTGATGGGTAAGTGTAAAATTCTCTAACGGACATGGTTTAGAACACCATCCAGAGAAGTTTTGAATTATCTCTTTGGTGCTTAGGACTGGTGCAAACTGATGCTCAAGATACAAATAACACGCCAAATGAATGCAACTTTGGATACTCTTCAATTTAGGCAGTGAAACAGCTCTCAACAAACACAGTTATCTACACCTGAGCCTCCCGTTGCCCGACCTTGTCTCAGCCTCCCGTCGCCCGAGCACGTCGCATGAGCCTCGCCGCCATCGCCTGAGCTCACCTCACCATCGACCGAGCACGCCTCACCTCCTTTCCTCCTCCTCCTCCTTTCCACTCCGCCTAGCATCCGGGCCACCCTCCTCCTCGTCTGCCCTCCAACGAAAACAAGGTATTTCTCTGTGTGGATAGACAAAACCAGCACTAAAATTAAGCAATTTATGTCTTGAATTTTCTATTTTCTTTTTAATAATTGCAGTTTAGTTAAAGCCATTTGGATAAGATTTTAGGCAAAATTTTGGGAAGCAAATGCCAGAATTGATTCTGTATTTAGTTTTCTTTTCCTTTTTTTCCCCTTACATATATTAGTATTGTTGTTTTACAATGATTGGTATTAGATGCTATGGGCACAACCAAAGGAATTATAGGAAAATTAGTTAACTATCATTTTAAAATTCAGAAATTTGAGAAATACTATTTCAAAATTAGAATATTGTTAATATCATTGTAACTCAAATAGTTTTCTTAATTTTACCACTCAATTAGTTTTCAAAATTTCATATAAGTGTTTAGCAGTTAAGAGAAAATATTAAAAGAATAAAGGGATTAAGAGATTTTTCTTTTGAAAGAAGAGGTCTTTTACTATTTTGATGGAAGAAGTTTTATTTTTCTTTCATTTAATTTTCAATTCGTTTGACATTTTTTTTTTCATTTTCAATCTCTTATTATTAAGCTTAGCATTTAATATTGGGTTTTAACATGCAGGCATGGCAGCCCGTGAGTCCGTCCACAATAAAAAGGCAAGAACTGCTGTAAGGAGCTTCATAAAAAAATTTAAAGAAGAAAGGACAATAGAGTTTTGATCCCTTGGGCGTGCCGATGGGGTCAAATATGAATGTTTTTCAGGCCGTACTCTCGTATGTGGTGAGAGAGACTTTGGGGTGTACCGTCCATTCATGAAAGAATGTACCTCAAACTGTAAAGGAGGCCATGTGGAAAGATGTTAAGGTACAAAATGAGTTATAAAATGTTATCTTTCGTCGTATTAACTGTGTGACACATTTAAAAATGAGTTACAAAATTTTAATTTCAGGATATTTTCAACATAGATGATGACACACATATGCATCGGTGCTTGGTGAGCATGACCGGGCTTTATCGAAATTAGAGAGGCTCATTGGTGCGGGGCTATCTCAGGAAGGGCAAGAGTCCATGTGATGATTTCAATATATCAACTGATGACTAGGAGGCTTTCAAGAAGGAGAAAGAAACTCCCGAGTTTCAAGTAAGAACGCAAAAACTTCTAATTTTTTTATACTTTTCAAATAATCTAAAACTCACAAAGTATATTGATGATTGGCTTCGTAGGTGGCGAGCGCGCGAGGGACGACGGCGGCTAGTAAGAACAAGCATCCTCACATGCTCGGGTCCGGCGGCTATAAGTCCGTCGAAAAGAAGTGGAGCAAGGACATGAGGGTGTACTCATCCCCAGACTCGTCCGGTATAAGTCGGGAGGATTGCCCGAGGGCATTCAGGTTCTTGGCTGGGAGATCCAAGCAAAATGAGGAAGGAAAACTAGTTGCTTGTTCTGACGCTGATCAGGAGCTCCTCCGACTAGTGGTAATTCATTTCCCCTATATTTGTTCCATATAATTTTTTTTGTAAATTTTACTAACCCTTCTATGTTATAGGAGAATAAGGTCGACGAAGTCAAGGGTGAGACGTTCTTGCCACAACGTTCTAATGATGCGTTGAGTGCGTCACTTGGAACGCCCGAGCACCCTAGGAGGTTGAGAGGCCACTCCCATGGATATGTTGATATGAAGGCTATTTTTGGGAAGGGAAAAAGAAAAGCTACGTCTCACGCTGCCTGTGATGAGAGAATCAACAGCGTGAGTAAATTTACAAAATTAAGTGATAAAAAACATTCACAAAGATATCTATAGTTTCTCTCTAACCTTTTTATGTCTTCATGTCATTTGCAGCTACAGACACAGATAAATCCGGTCATGAAGATCATATTGGAGCAAAGGGGAAATCCTGATGATGCCCTGATCACCCCTATCACCCAAGTTAGCTCAAATCACTTACCTGGGCTGCTCATTGATCTGCAGGTAATTATATGTCACACAATCGGTATTGTCAATCTTCAATTGGAAATAACATGTGAGTCTGATTGTATAAGTTATTGTTTCAGGCTCCCACTCTGTGCACGCTTTTGATTGAGAAGGACGGAGTACGGATCCCTGTAGCGGAGGGGAGGGCTTACCCGACTAACGAGGGAGATCGAATTCATAATGAGCTTGTACCCACTGACTGCTATAGGGTGTGTCTCGAGCTAGTCCTCAACGGATGTGCTGAGTATAATGTTTCGTACCCTACGGAGGAGGACCAGTCAGAAGTTAGGAGGCACCAAGGGGCCTTTCTCAAGTGGCCTAAAGTTCTAGTGTTATTTCCCGGCCAGGTATCATACAATAGTTATACTAACTTATTTTTTACTTCAAACCCGCACTAGCTAACCAATACATTATTAGGTGTAGGAGAACACCCCTGAGAAGCCGGTACGTGTGACGAAGAGGAAGGATGCAGCAAAGGCGCCAAGTGCGGGGTCAAATATCGAGATGCCACCGATGATTCCAGATAAAGTAATGTCCACATTACCTAAGCCCTACCACGACCTCCACCGGATGCTTATGGGGCAGCTCCGCACTTCTTGGGAGATAAATTATGAAAATGGGCTTTTCAACCATGAGGACGATCAGAAGCTCATTGCTCTTAGGTTGACAGACATCATTGAGGTCTACAAGAATGAGTGGCTTGGCATTCAGATCATGTAGATATGGTGCATGTACGTATTTCCAAATCTAATAACGTAGTCAAATATAGTTAGCGATATCATAGCTGTGTTATAAAAATGTATGCAGGTATTGCAAGGACAAGTTGGATAACTTCTTGGTAAGCGATAAGTTTTTATTTATGGATCTAGAAGTTGTCTGCACAACGAGTCTCGATTTGTACCCGGAGGGGGCGACCAAGTACCTCATCTTAATTGTCGGGATAGTAAAGCATCACCAGTACATCTTAGTGCCTTATTGCACCGGGTAATAAAGAACTTAAGTATCCATAATTAGTAATCTATTTATACAATCGTGTTTTTATTTGTCCAAACTTTCTTTATATATTGCTGATGATAACTTTAATTGTAGATCGCATTGGATTCTTCTGATAGTGTCGTTTGAGAAAAATATTGTTCATTATGTAGACTCTTTGAACTATCTGTTGAATCCATCTGATTTAGCTCTCAGACATCATTTGAAAACATATATTTTCTTGTAATTCATTATAAATTATATGAATACTTATTTATTAATTTACTAATCACTTGATTTAATTTGATTTCAGTGCAACACGACATTATTGGCAACTCAAGGGCAATAGTAGATATGCACGACAATTGCGTATATTACAGTTTCGATAGATTACGGTATGATAAATAAATTTCTTTAAGGATTTGCTAAACTTATTAATTAATCACTACTTGGCTTTTAGGGTTATTCAAATTAATTATTTCCTGTATTATAGTCCAACTCAAGGCACTGGTGAGTGCAGGTATTATGTCATACGAAACATGATTGATATAATCCTAAAGCATGCGGACCCGAAGACATATCTTCCAAAGGTATAATTTTTAAGATAATTACTTAATTAGTTTCGTTCATTTACTTAGGATTATAAAATTACTAACCATGTATGTTTTTACTTTTGCAGTCTCTCAGATCATTTGTGCCCTTGCCGCCTGAGTATCTCCAGCTGGTAAAAATATGGTTGATAGAATTTTTGAAGTCTATATTCTAATATTGTACAAGATACTTTAATGTTTTTTTGAATATATGCAATACTTTTTGTGGTGTGATGTATATACATTTGTTGTGATTATTTATGTTATATTTTAATTTATATTCATGTATGTGTCTTATATCTGTGTGAATTGTTTATTGAATAGAATTGATTGTTGTATCGATTGTATGTGTGTGAATTCGATGAATGAAATTCTATACGGCTAGCACGTGGGCTAGTCACAGAAAACAAAAAAAAAACCCAAATTTTTTTTTAAAGATTTACAACGGTTATTAGAAGCAATCGTTGCTAACATTACGTCTCAACAGTGGTTATTTATAAGAAACCGCTGCTAACATTTATTTAGTAGCGGTTATTTACAAACAACCGATGCTAACATTTATTTAGCAGCGGTTATTTACAAACAACCGCTGCTAACATTTATTTAGCAGCGGTTATTTATAAATAACCGTTGTTGATGCGTAATGTTAGCAGCAGTTTTCTGCCAAGAACCGTTGTTGATTTATACACAAATTTAACTCAAAGCACTCTTTTCTACAACGGTTATTTATATAAATTAGCAGCATGACCAATAACAGCGGTTGTAGAACCGCTGCTAATGACCCCAAAAAACCGCTGTTAAATACTGATCTGTCTTGTAATGATTATGGCTTCATAATAATAATAATAATAATAATAATAACAACAAACGTACAAGACTCATGACCTTAATTTAAATATGAGTTCAGGGAAATATCAAATCACATTAAAACTCCTCATGCTAGTCCAAACTCTGATTAGTGCGTGCATCTTTAAAGAATAATTTTGATTTTGCAACGTGGGGTCACCTGCAACAAATTAGTAGAAGCATTTTTTAATAAATATTTTTTAAGATTTTTTATAAAAATTCCTAAAAAAAATTAAAAAAAATAATACATAAATTTATGATAAAAAAAATTTATGTACGTGGAAAAAATCATTAGAACTTTGGACTAAAATTTACTCTAATAAATTAAGCAATTAACAGAAAACATATATGTAAATAATAAATGAATATCCCATATGGAAGTAATGTTGGTCTCAGTCAAACGTTTCTTTTAATGAAAACATGTATTTTTGACCGGTCTGGTACCATGTCATAAGTCCAAAACAGCCAATCAAAATGCAAACATGCAAATATCTTGTCCTAGTATAAACACAGTTCCATGAAAATGACAAATGAAATAAATAACAAGGTTAATAAATTATCACGCTAGATAGCTTTGCAGCATTGATCCATCAAAGTACAAGTTCAATAAATTATCATAAACAGTGGGGTCACATGCCCCATAAATTGTAATATGATTTTTTATTATGAACTGTAAGGAAATGAACAAAGTTACGAGGAAATAATCATCTTCATATACTAACCAGGAGACATATATGATGCCTTGATGAAGACAATTTTAGATATTTGTTTAGGTTAACTATAGATTAAACAAATATAATAATAATAATAATAAATAAATAAATAATAAAACAACTAAACAAGAAAAGGTGGTTTCATAAAATAACGCATATAAGGTAAATATTTTAACATGCTGAAGTTCCAATGATCAATTAAACTAAAAATATATAATAAAATCGGATGTGATGCCTCATGGCCAGGATGTACACAATTAATTAACATGATGCATCGGATGGTCTTTTCACAAAATTAATACCAGCACTATGCATGGTATGGCAGCATGCGATTCTCTTCACCTATAAATACCCCCTTTGCCTTTGTGCATTCGGTCCATGGCTGGTAAGAGCAAAAAATTATAAGAGTGCAAATCAACATTCAAAGAGTTGAGTGAAAAAAAAAATACAAGTCTAAATCAATTTAGTAAAAAGAAAATGAGTGAACTATAGAAGGATAGGTTGTAACAAAACTCTCTCGTTGGCGTCGAAATCCCATCAACCCTTCGATATTGTCCACCTATAAAGTTAAACCTAGTCATCTAAGTCATTAAGCAACCCTTCGATAGTTTCCCGACTTGCCAATATTTTTGAATAATTCTGAACTCTTCATTTCTCTTTATTTATTTTTACTTCTATTTATTATCTTTGTAGCTTTAGTAAAAAAATATCCTATTATCTTTTATTTTTATTACTTGTTTATTTTTATTTTAATGCTAGACTAGTAGACACCGAGTAAATTAGGTGAGTGTGGTGCCTAACGAATCCAATTCTTATCCTTTGGGCAAAAAAAATTTAACCTTGTATTTTCCCGATGAATATCGGGTGGCGACTCCCAAAAAAAAATTCATTAACCACTGGTCAGCTCTTGAGTCAGTTTAGCGGGTAGCTACACTAACACTACCACACAAAATAGTTTTATGATCATTATTAATGGGGGTTAGGAAAGGTATAGGTGGCTGTTAGAAAATGTATGCGCTTTTTGCTGAGCTTTTCTAACGGATTTCATTTAAAATTCATTAGCAAATGCAGGCGCATTCTAATGATTTTTGTTTCAAAACTGTTCGTAAATGCAGGGCCTTAAAGATTTTTCACTGTGCTTTCCTAACTTTTTTTTTAAAAAATCATTAACAAATGTCGACGCCTTCAAAGATTTTTTTGCTGAGCTTTCCTAACGATTTTCTTTTCAAAATCATTAGCAAAGATGCATACTAACGGTCTTTAAATGTAAAATTGTTTGGAAATAAGGTTTTGCTAACGGTTTTAAATGTAAAACCATTAGCAAAGAATTTTTTTAATTTGTTTTCTATTTTTCTGTGGCCAGCCTATTTGATTTTGCCAGCCATATATAACAACCACACAACATCGACACATTAATATATATTTTTTCAACACAAAAGAAAACGTATCATATCACATGTACACAAAATAAATATGAAAAATAACATATCACATATAAAATTTCATAATTCACATCATCAAAATATATTATAATAATAAATTTTAGAATAAAATTTTAAAAAATTCATATATTTTTCTTATTAAATTCAACCATCATTTTTTTATCTCATCAATAAAATCTTATCGATATGGCGCTGGACCCGATTCTATGTATTGTTTAAAGAAATACAAAATCATGAGTAATTTGAACAATATATATAATTAAAAATACACATTATATGTTTTTAAAACCTCAGACAAAACTTTTGAGTTGTGGCAATTTAATATTATATCATAAATTAATCTCATAACATAATGCGGATTTATCGTCAGGTTGCGTTGGACTCTAAAAAATAATAAAAGTACCAAGCAAATATAAATATTAATAAATTTACACAAAACCTCATGTATTGTAATATTATTTTAATTTCCATTAGGCGTAGATCTTGTACCTTGAGTCTGACATAAGCAAGTTGGTTGTTTTTTTTTCGTATTATGTATCATCCAATAATGTCTAAATGCCTGTAATAAAGTTAAATTATCATATTAGTATAAGTAAGTTTTATATATTTGTATATTGTTGATAAAAAAATAAAGAACTTACGTACTTAGTACATTTTTAATCTGCAACCCGCTTACGTAATGATTCATGGGATAAAAGATATTAACATAGTTTTTGGTGATATTGACTACCAGAAAGATCTAGTGACTCCTACAAATTATATATATTTAAGTTTTGAAAAAGAGAAATTTAGGAAAATAAAAGTCTTAAAAGAGAAATAATTTCTTACCTCTCAACGTACGGTAAGAGTATGTAATGATGTTCGACATGCAACAACCTATCATTTATGTATCTTATTGTTGCTGTGAAATCAGTTTGAATGGCCCATCTTGGGCATTTATATGGACAAATGAAACCACAACTCTCGATTTTAAAGGTTTTGCACCAATTTGTCAAAATTCTTATGTATATTATCACAATTATTATATATCTTCAATTAGTTAAGCATTATGTTTAAAAAATTACATGCAGAAAAGTAGAAGAATCGAGACATTCAACATTTATTTCTTTAATAGTTTCACGATGTCTTGAACGCATAAGTTCATTGTCCCTTGATATTCGAGCACCTCTACCGGGAAGTTTATCTCAATAGTCTCGTTCTCGGGTTAGTTCATTAATAGATTAGGGTTTAGGGATTTACGGTTTAGGATTTAAAATTTAGAGTTTATAGTTTGAGATTTAGGGTTTATGGTTTATGGATTGGGGTTTAGGGTTCGGGTTTGGGTTTGGGGGTTAGGTTTTTTAGGTTTAGACTTTTATGCTTTAGGGTTTATGAGAGTTTCGAGTTTATGGTCTAGGTTTTGGGCTGGCCAACCATCATAACCTACTCTTTGAATACTTTATCTCATTAGTGAAGATACGTTAATTTTAATCTGGTGTTTGAGAAAAATCCAACAATATTTTTTCTTTTGCTGCTCGAATACGCCAATGCACATTTGCATGTACATACATATTTGTAGGAGCAAAAGAAGAAACACTAGCACCAAATTATTCTCAAATACTAAATTACAAGTAACGTATCTTCATTAATCCTAAGTGAGATAAAGTATTCAAAGAGTAGTCCCCGCCAGAAACTATTCGAGATTAATCCATATTGAATTAATCTTGAACGGGTACCAACCTAAATTATTTTGAAATTTTGATAAATTGGTCCTATGTGATAATATTATCAATTGGTTACATATATTTATATATGTGTAATTAATTAATTAGTTATGTAAACAATGCTAGCAAATAATAACTAATTTATCATGTACATGCATTTGCTGGTTGGAGATAGAAGTACATCTAATAATTAATTAAGCAAAGCTAATTTAGAGATAAAAATAAAAAATATACTATAGAGAATGGCGTAGCTTGTTGGTTGCTGGTTGCTGATCAATTAATAATCTAATTAGAAATTGACTAATTTAAGAAATATATCAGTTAAAACCTAATTTAGAAATAGAAAATATGTCTCAGATAAAACTGGTTGAAGAAGAGACAAAGGAATGAGTTGATGGCGGGTAGAGAGATGTACTTGGGATATATTAGGTTTTTTGCTTATCAAACTTTGCTAATGATTTTCTGTTAGTAATCGTTAGCACAACCCATTGCAAAAACTTTTTAATGATTTTTTATAAACAACCGTTAGCAAAACCCAGTGCAAAAACCTTTGCTAATAATTTTTCATTAAAAACCGTTAAGAAATATTTTTGCACTGGGTTTTACTAACGGTTATTAATAGAAAATCATTAGTAAAGATTGTCAATAATTTTTTATATTTTCTGATGTGTTTTTATAATTTTCTTCCCCACCTAATGTTATTAATGACTTTCACTAAAATTCGTTAGTAAATTGGTGTTAATAAATCCCAGTTATGTTATAGTGTAAAAATATTTTTTTGTGGTAGTGGTTGAGGGCAAACGTTAAATGTATATTTTTCATATTAATTTACACATTACATTCCAATTATAGTTGAATTTTTAGGTGGGCGGCAAGCATTTTTTTTATATTTAATTACACCACATTTTCCAATTATAGCTAGAATTGTTACAGCTAGCACGGTTAATTTATTTTGAGGTGAGCGGTCAATATTTATTTCTGAACGTATATATATGACAAGCACATCGATCGCTCTCATTAATTAATTATCTCCCAATGAATCTACACAAAGCATCGTTATTCTTCCTTCTATTGACATACGCATGTCGTGCCCATGCAACATCAGAAGATGGGGAAAAGAAGCTCAAAAACTATATAATTACTTTTGAAGCCAAAGAGGGTGTTAACATTGACAACCAGGTACCCAAAGAATACGAAGCATGGCATAAGTCCATTCTGTCGGCAATCACAAAAGATAATGGAACATCACGACATATCTACTCGTACAATAGAGTTGCAAATGGTTTCGCCGCCAAGCTGACAGATGAGGAAGCGCAGGCCATGAAAGACTACCCTGGGTGTGTGCGTGTTACCCCTGCCAACAAGCCACTTCAATTGATGACAACTCATTCTCCAGACTTCCTAGGATTGCGGGGCTCTGAAGGGTTATGGAGAAGAATGAAGAACATGGGTGAAGGAATCATCATAGGTGTCCTAGACAGCGGCATCTCCCCCGGACACCCTTCTTTTGATGATAAGGGCATGCCACCCCCGCCGGCAAAGTGGAAAGGCCACTGCGACTTCAACACTACGGTTTGTAACAACAAACTTATTGGGGCTAAGACAATGCTCAAAGCTGGCGCAGATGAGAAAAAACACATGCCTCCATATGATTTCACCGGACATGGCACTCACACGGCAAGCACTGCTGCTGGATCATTTGTTAATAATATAAGTGTCCTTGGTATTTCCATGGGTGAAGCCTCCGGGGTTGCACCACGGGCACACTTAGCAATTTATAAGGTGTGTGATGATCAGTTGGGATGCCAAATTCCAGATGTCCTTAAAGGGTTTGAGGAGGCCGTTAAAGATGGTTGTGATGTGTTGTCAGTCTCCCTAGCAAATGATGCTCAACCGATACCGTTCTATCAAGACCCAATTGCTGTGGCAAGCTTTTATGCAATTTTAAATGGCGTCATTGTTAGCGCCGGTGCAGGAAATTCTGGGCCTAAACCGAGTACAATTGCCAATGGTGCACCTTGGCTCCTTACAGTCGCTGCAAGTTCCACAGATAGACAAATTAGATCAACTGTGAAGTTAGGAAATGAACTAGAGCTTGATGGAGAGTCACTCTATCAACCGAAGAACTGGACCAGTAAGATGTTGCCATTGGTTTACCTTGTTGGCAACGACATTAATCCCAATGCCAGCCATTGTCTAAATGGTAGTTTGGATAAAAATTTGGTCACCGGCAAGATTGTAGTTTGTGACTATGGTCTTATTCTACCAACTCAGCAAGGTGCAATTGTTCAAGAGGCCGGTGGTGTTGGCATGATTACTGCAAATATTGAAATGGCATTCTATCATACCCAAGCTTTTAGGCATGTCATTCCTGCCTCACATGTTAGTTATGTCGATGGTGTGAAGATAAAGGATTACATCCAATCCACCCCAAATCCTGTTGCAACATTTATTTTCAAAGGACCCGTTTATCATGACAATTTCTCTTCATCAATCACTGTAATGTCGTCTCGTGGACCTAGTTCACTGAGACCACTGACTTTGAAGCCTGACATTTCTGGTCCTGGAGTGTCCATATTAGCAGCGGTGCCGCCAAATCTGTTATCTACTAGGGTCCTAGGAAATGACAAGTTCAAATCATTTGGCCTCATGACGGGCACCTCCATGGCAACTCCACACCTAAGTGGCACTGCGGCTCTAATAAAGAAAGCACATCCTGATTGGTCTCCTTCAGCAATAAGATCCAGCATTATGACGACAGCTCGCATTACCAACTCAGATGGAAAGCCAATTGTCGATCACACACATATTAACCCAGCTAATGTCTTTGATATGGGTGCTGGTCACGTTGATCCAAGTAAAGCCTTGGATCCTGGACTTGTCTATGACATTGATTCTAAAGATTATATCTCTTACTTGTGTGGCTTGGGCTTTGAGGAAGCTGATGTTAATAACATTATCTTTCCTGCATCACATGTGAAATGTGAAAAGGTAAAAGTCATTTCCGAAGAGCAATTAAATAATCCATCAATTGCGGCGTCTCTCAAGGGAAATAACACTACTAAGATTATCTATCGTACTGTGACTAATGTTGGAAAGGTGAAACAAACCACATACGAAGCAACAATTACTGTTCCGAACTGGGTGTCTGTTAAGGTAGTACCATCGACCTTAGAGTTTAAAGATTTCAATGAAAAGAAAACATTTCAGATTATTTTCGAGCGACGCAGTGGAAGTGCAGCTCATGAGATGCCCTTCGGCTTTGGAGAGTTGAAGTGGGCCTCGGGTAGGTATGTTGTTCGCAGCCCAATAGTAGTCTACAATTAGTGTATTATTTTTGAAGAGTTTAGAGTGACACATTTATTAATTAAATATATTTTATTCTCATTAATTAATTTCTATTTCTGAATTATAACTAAGACTTATGTAATAAAGCGCGTTATTGACCTGATGGTCAAGTGCATGAGTTGATCTCTCCGTGAATGCTTGCTTTCTAATATGATTACAGCGAGACTGTCAAATGTACGATTAGAGTTGCAATTAATTTTAAGCTTTCTAATATAATATCCTTTTCTATTTTCTCATTTTGTTTCTCTTCTCTTCTTAATTATCTTGATTTCTTGGTCAGACAACTTATAAACATGTTTCTATTTTGCATTATTGTGAATAATTAATGTTTAAATTTCTTGGTCAGACAACTTAATTATCTTGATTTCTTGGTCAGACAACTTATCAGATTGTCACCAATTTGACTACAATTCTCACTCAATTGGATCTCAGCTAGGCAGTCAAGCTTACAATAGAGTCAGGAGGGTTACAAAAACCCTTAAACTGATCTTAATTACAATTATTCTTGAACTCTTCTTTGAATAACACTTGGGAGGTTTACAAAAACCCTTCAACCGAGTCTCAATTCACCTTACATGCATTCTCATCATGATTAGTATCAAGAAACGGCAAAGGAAGTGAAAAAGATAAGAAAGGAATAAAGAAAAGGGTAGATAAATCGAAAAATAGCAAAGAAAATCAGAAAAAAAAAATAAGAAAATTCAATAGTTGCTACAGATCAGTTCACTGGCAGATACATATGAACTTACTACAGATCAGTTCGCAGACAGATACATATGAATTTACTAACAGGCCAGTTCATTCTGTGATAGAGAAAAATGAACCTACAACAGATCGGTTCAATCTTTATAACTCCGAGAGATAATCTTACAAACAAATCAGATCAATCTCTACGGAGGGATACAAGGTGAGTCTACTAACAGATTGACTCAATCTTAATTGATCTAGAAGATGAACTTACTAACAGATCAGTTCAATCTTAACTAGTCAACGACCAATCACACAAAATACAACTCGAAGCACTGAGCCGGTTGATCTTGAGGTTGGTGAATTAGAAGATGGGTGGATATGACCCACTTGTTCATCCTGCTGATCTTCTAGAACATGAATTTCAGGCGCTGAGCGGATTCATAAACCTAGGATACAAATGAACTTACTAACAGATCAGTTCATTCTGTGATAGGGAAAGATGAACCTACTACAGATCGGTTTTATCTTTATAACTTACCTTCTATGGCCCAGCTCCAGTGGCCACCTTTACTCCCGCAACCGTCCGGATCTCCATCCCGGACGAGGAGGAGGACTCAATCGCCCTAACTCCCAAGGGCATGGCTAACAATGTAATGTCCTCTCCTACTAACTCTCGAAAGAGGAGAAGACGCCCGTCTAAAAAGGCAGCCCCAACAGCAGTGGCCAAAACTGCCCGCAACTCTCAAGCATCCAGGAAGAGGGCCCTGGATGCATATCAAAACCAACTGGTAGCTAGGTCGGCCATCCTAATTTCCAACAAATTTACTGCTCTCCGTATAGTGGCAAAGAACTCAGCCACAGGCCATCTTCGCCAATCATGGGAAGTGCCTAAGCCCGCACCCCGACCAACTCAGACAAAGGCATCACTGCGCCGCCAACGCAAGTCTTAAGCCCCTGCAGAAGCCATCTATAAGGCTCACAGGGCACTCAAGAAAAAGAAAGGCGATGAAAACGCCAGGTTGAGACAAAATATCTCCCGCTCCAGCCAATCTCAAGACATTACTCAGTCGCAAGCCATGGTCCTCCGCTGCCATCAATCTCAAGACATGGCAAGGTCTCAAACCATTGTCCCTACTCCCCCATCAAAGAAACTCATTCCAAAGGCATCACCTAGCATCTAGCAGGTGTGGGTTCCCAAAGTTTCCCTGCCAACAAAACCCCAGTCTCAAACCCAGCCCAGCAAGGCCGGCAACTCAAGTGCTCCGTCCGGAAGCGTATTTAGCCGCCTGGGTCAGAAGGGCATATTCAGCCGATTAGGCTCGAGAATACCGCTCGGCAGCTTAAAAATAACTGCTGCTGATCAAACAAGGAAGAAGAGAAGAACCGCTCGCTACGAGGAGCACTTCTCAGTCAACATTATCAGTATAAACTATGACACTGACCCAGACACCGACACTGAGGTGAACATGGTCCAGGACGATCATTCCCCGCCTAACCAAGCCCATGTTACCAATACCAACAAGAACATTGGTAGAAAAGAGAGACCACCCAAGAGAGTCAATCCCGAATGTAACATCAGGGAAGGGGAAGACAACAATGAAAACCCTGATCTCTTCGATATTGAAAACAATGGCGAAGTCCGTCCCGAAGTGCCTATCGATGAAATCAAAATTCTGAAAGGCCACATCAAGGCACGGGATGAAGAGCTAATCAGGCAATGAGAGTTGATTGCTACCATGCTGAAACAAAATGAAGAGTTGATTAAGGCGGTCAAATCACTACAAGAGTCGCAAGACGCCAATTTCAACCCAAGAGCTGGTAGCTCCCGTCAAGAAGGGGTCCACAGCACCTAAAGCAATCACAAATGAAAGCAACCTATCAATTCTAAACCTCATCCACAAAGAACAGTGGAAGTGGAGGCCAAACCAAACGGACTATCCTAGAAAGAGATTCAGGCCATGATTGCCCAGCAAATGCAAATAGCTGGAGGCAGATATGCCATCCCTCCAGTCAAGAACTACGGACATCCATACCCCACTGTGAACGACTTGGAAGAATATCCTAAGGGGTATGTGATTCCCCGCTTCAGGACCTTCTTCTGGTGGCTAAAGTCGGTGGCTCGACATGCAGCTGAAAATGGATGCCGATAGCTCGTGAGCGAGGAACTGAGAATCCGGGCTCCGCGTGATCATACTCATAAACCAACCCTAAACCAAAAAGGAAGTCAATCAAGATACCGGCAAGACTTACCAAAATGGAGATAATCTAAAATGATGATAAGGCATACCTATGAGGATGGTCCTGACAGAAGTGCGAGAAAATCGATTGTCTAAGCCCTGAAAGTCAAAAGGCTCTACAACAATATCCGAAAAAGGGTTGCGATCACGCGAGATGGTGCCATCCAGTAGGGCCCGTCCATCTCGTGGGCATGTACTCCGAACGAATACTAGAGGAGTATACGACTGATAAGAGCGGATGGCCTCATAGTACCACTGCTGATAACGCCTCGAGAAGGTAGGAATCCTAGAAGTGGACACCATCTGGCAGCGAGTACCTGTGTCTAGTCGGAAAAGGTGAGTGTAGCACCATCTGATATCCTCCAAATCAGTTGTTAAAGCCACGGGACGAGGAAGAGGTGCTAGAATGTCCTGATCCAAGCCGAACTGATGTGCACATCGATGCGGCGAGTAAGGCTCGATGAACATGTAACTACCTAGTCTGAGAGGAAGGAAGCCCTAGCGGATGTTAATAAAGTACTCCAAATCAGCGGGCCTGGCGCGGATGCTAGAAGGGTCAGAAGAAGGAACCCTACTGTCAATCACCACCCAGTCAGCAACTCTAGCTACCCCACGAGCCGTCAACCTATCTCAAGAAAAGCGCAAGTGGTCTCGGCTCCTAAATAATTTATACCTAGCAGCCTCTGGAGTCAATGAAGCTGGCTGCACCCCAGCCAAGTCACTCAATAAAGGTAGGCAGCCATGCAGCGCAATCGCCGTATCAGGGTCATATGAGCCAGACCAATGCATGTGGAGCCATCCGCTAATCAGATGCCACAGGATCAGCTCCTGGCACTATGAAGGACTACGAGATGAAGTCAAGCCACGAAGACATCTATAAATGTTGGCCAGCACAGGCACGGCCAAAGAAATCATGTCGCCACGCACAATCAGACTCGCCATGACGAACATAGAGGGTCGGATGGTGTATGCCGGAGAACTAGGCAACAAAAAGTGGCAGATCCACCAAGAGATGAAAGCAGTCAAGTAAGTATCCCGATCCACGTCATGAGAACACAATATATCTTGGGAAGGAATGGGGCCTTATGGATCCCGAGTGGAAGCCAAGCCCTCGGGACGGGTGTGAACCCCGTCAGTGAAATAAGCAATCTAATGCCTGAATGGAACCCCAGGATGGCCTCTCAATAAGTGGTGGTAAATCTCGTAAGTCCTCTGTAAGGAAGGTAGAAATCGAGTAAAGTCTCCCAAATCAGCAGATGAGACCATGAACTCATCATAAAAGCGACCGAAGATCGACAACCCAGTCAACTGTTGTATCTCCAAGAGAGTCAGAGTCAACTCTCGGTCAACAATGAATAAAGTATTGGTGGAATAGTTCCACCTCTCACAAAAAGCCCGCAGCCAAGGTGTATTGATGTGATAGTGAAATATCGACAAAAAGACCAAGTCATATATCCCGGCACGCTCAAGCATGGTCTCCTCCCGCATAAGCACATATCGAGTCCACTCTAACTGATAGCTGTGGCACTCCAAGGGAGCGATGAAATGAGCAGTGGTCCATCTGTAAGCCTCCCAATCAATAATCTCCTTGCCCAGGAGATGGGTCAAGGGAGCTGTAGAAGCGACACCTCGAGGCTATAGAGGCATGATGTCGTGAGACTGCTCGTCCCTAAAGAATAAATCGCCTCCTCGTGGGTAGACATGAGTCGCTCGGATGACTGAGATAAGAGGAGTTCAATCATCAAGATCCTCATAGAAATGATGGTAATGACTCAGAGGACGTCGCGGAATGGCGCCATGAGAAAAAACTACAACATCTGAAGAAAAAGAAAATGCCATGTGAAGTGAAGAAATGAACAGCCAGAAAATAATGCACCAAGACATGCCCTTCAACCGTTCAGGACCAGTCTTGGTGGGTGGCTCTTTGTTTACCCTTGAAAAATCTCAAGGATAAAGCATCTGAATAATTAAGGATAAATATCAATTATCATTAATAAATCATAAGAAAAAGAGAGAAAGACAAGAGAGAGAGTCCACCAGCCAGAAGAAGTCACTGCTGAGCTCCGGAAAAGTCTATTTGTCCCACAAGGAAATTTAAGATAAAAGACAAGGGTATAAATACCCCACTATCCACTATCCACTCGGTGTAGGTGACAACCGAGAGACTCAAGAGAGAAGGAAGATCTCTTGGGTGTCACCCATGTGATCATTTTTCTCTGATAAGTGGGACCTACCTGACAGTCCCACACAAGCAGCTTCAACAACCTAAACCTAGCCTATCCACTAAATCTAATCAAGCCGGAATAAGAATTAAGCATTAATCCCACAAGAAAATTCTAGACAAGGGTCTGAGGTATAAAAGCCCTGCCACCTCCTGTTCATTCGAGGTGGATGACCCTCAGGAGATTCAAGAGAGAGATCTTTGAGGGGTCATCCATTTGATTATTCTTCACTGACAGGTGGGCCCCACATCTCAGAGATAGACATCAAGGAAAGACAAGATCAAATCCCAAATCAAACCCTCAGAGCAAACCCTAAGAAGGACTGAAGCAGTACAATCCATGTACAATAATAAATGTGTCGATGTCAAGCCAGTATTTTGATACAGCCAATCACAAGAAATTTCAATGTGATTTTGCTTTCAAGGCTGACCAGGTGCCAATGTTGCAAACACCTGATCAAGCCAAGATTTGTGTCAATTGTTGACAAGTAATCAGTTGTTGATCAAATCACTTTCATGAACATGGATTGAAAGTCAATTTCACAAGACTGACCAGATGCCAATATTACAAACATCAGATCAAGACTAGATTTGTATCAATTGTTGACATGTAATCAACTGTTGATCAAGTCAAACCCTAATAAACATCGATACAAGTCTAATTGGTGTTTAATTAGGGTAGTTTCTATAAGGAAATTTTATTTGGCAGAGACACTGAGCTATAATTGAAAATTAGGGTTAATCTAGAGAGAGAAACAAGGTTTTCTAAGAAAAAGGATTATTAGAATTAGGAGATATGGGCAAAATTGAAATTAAAAATTATAGAGTTATCAGAATAAAATCAGCTAAAAAAAACAAGTGGAGCTTTTGGTAATTTAGGGATTTTTGGTGATAATTTCATAATTTTTGGACAAGTGGAGCTATCAGAATAAAATCAGCTAAAAAAACAGATTAATCAAGGGCTGAGATTCAATCAGAGACTTGTCTGGGTGCAACTTGGGGGCAGAAACACTGCTGAGTGAAAATTGGGGATCTCAAACATACACACACAGAATCAGAGAAGAGAGAGAGAGGTTACCACGTGGCAGCACCTCATTGGGCCACCTCAGCATGACAATGCCACATGGCAACACTTCATTGGTCCACCTCACCCATGTGGGTCCTACATACTTGACAGGTGGGTCCCACTTATGTCAGGTGGCAGCATCATACTAAGCCACATCAGCAGGCAGTTAACAAATCATTAAACTTAAGGGATGGGGTTTGGTTAAATGGATCTATCACAGCATGCCACCTCAACCTAATTAATACTAAGCAGTGGACTAAGTAGTTGATGATTAAATTTGTGAGCCTAGACTCATAATATTTACATGTAGGGCCCACATGTGAGGGATTTAAGTAGGCAGTTCATTCATTCATCAATACACCAAGTCTACATAGTGCTAAGCAGAAGATTTAAATCGAAGAGAAAGAAGGCGTGTACCTGGTGTATGTGCATTAATTCCCTGACAGTGGGCCCTTTTGCTTTGTGGACTCTGTGCGCCGAATCCAGCTGAGGTGGAGCCTTCTCCTTCTCCCTTACCTCTCTTTCTTCTTTTTTGCTCGACAAGGCAGATGGCGCCATTGATGTCGATCAAGCTCTCTAAGGCTTCAAGCTTCGATACATTTTAGCCTGAGCTGCCAAATGCATGGGAGAGAGAGCGTCAGTACTTGAAATTGAGAAAGAACAAGCAAATAAGGTTGTTGAGAGAGATGAACACCTTGGGCAGGTAATGAGGCAAGCAGCTTCCAATCACCTAGGCGATGTTGTATGTGAAGGAGAGAGCAGCAATTATGAGTTGAATTAAAGCAATTGGGATAAGGTGATGAAATCGGGCAAATAGAGAAAAGTTGAAACCTTGTGTTATAAACTCGAATTGGCAGTGCTTGTAGCTTCTATGCACTTACACGATGGTACTGAGGTGATGAAGATTGGAAATTGAATGAAGAAGATATGATTTGAGTCAAATCTTGAACTCGGATGAATGAGTTAGAGCTTGAGAGGTTAAATACAATAGCAGAGAGCAAAGAGGCGCCTTAAATGCATTGAGATGAATATATATAGCATGCTGAGAGATCTAGAAAGTTCCACCAGTGAGTGGGAAGTGAGGAGGGGGTTAAACTCAGTCAACAGTCAAAGAACCCACATTGGATTCGTTCAAATGGAGCCTACACTATAACAGAATGACTAATAGAAAGTGAAGACCATGTTCATAGGCCAGGACAGCTCAATTGTTGGTGTTTGTATGGTGTATGGCCTTAACTACTTTGTACACCCCTTTTATTGCCTATATAAACCCCTAATTGATGAAAAAGAGGGAGATATACAGAAAAAAAGACAGACAAGGAAGAGATATATAGAAAAAAAGACAGACAAGGAGGAGACATACAGAGAAGAGAGATTTCACTCACTCTAGCACCAATAGTCAGAAAAGAGAGTAATTGAGAGATATACACAACATAGAAAAACAATTGAGAAATAGATTGATTGTAAGAAGATAAGAGGATCAAGAAACCGATTGATCTCAGTTTTAACTTGAGAACTCGGTCGTTATATCTCCAATTGTTCACTAGAGGTGAGTCCTTAACCTAGATTTGATCAAATTTGGAACACCAGCGTTTGATTTTCAGTGTAATTATTGTAATCGCGTTTGAATTTATGATAACAGTATAATCGCGATTGAATTTTCAATTTTTTTCTTTTAATTTCGCAACTTTCTTTCTTCTGTCTATTAATACTTGACTTGAATTTCACTTCTTGTTTCATTTCTTGATTGAATTTCAAGTGAAAACTTGTAATTGAGCTGAGAAAATCGATTGATCTCGGTTAAAACCTGAGAACTCAATACCAGTGAAAATCTTTGTTTTGATTCCTTATTTAAGCACCTAGTCTGTCTCGGTTTGTGTTTACATTGAATATATCCAAGGTCATAGCATCATCCAGAGTCGATAGATCTCAGCCAAGGCTTGAGAACTCGACAAGATTAGGAGTTTCTAATGTTGTTATCGCGTCGTTCTGGCAAGACTGAGTTTCAAACCGAGATTAAAAGGGAATTGTATACATAATCAAGTATATTTCGGTTATAGTTATTGTTATGAAACTTGTTGAATGAGTAATTAGCGTTGTAAACAGGTTAATCGTAAGAATTCAGAGTGAATTACAATCGGTACTGACTTATACTATACTGCATTAGTTCATACCGTGTTATTAGCTAAATTGAACATCTAGTGTTGGCATGGTTCATGTAAGTATGTAAAGATGATGCATTATAAGCTTGAAATTGTTAGAGACATCGCTGGAATAAGCTGCAATCGATGATTGCGTCTTCGGTACCGAACGATACTATTGCATTTCAATTAGTACTCAATACAGTGGAGTGATAAATCAATTTGGATAGCACTAATCATTTTAATATACACTAACATACATAGGCGACATGAATTGAGCGATTAATTGTTAGGAATAGCGATTAATTTCATCGAATTTGGAAGATTGAAGTTCGGTACCAAATAGTTCCAATATGTCCCATTTGACACTGGTGCATAACATGATCCACCGTATGGATCCCCGATCAGGCACCATAGGGAAACTCACCAAGGTTATGCGATGCTAGAGCACATGTCTGATCAGAGGAGACGAGCTCCGACAAGTTTTGACTATTCTCGGACAAGTCAATGTGTTCTAAGGAATCATTGTCACGATTCCTTGGATCTTTATAATGATTTATCAGAATGTTGAACGCTTTCCAGAGCATTAGTAATATTTTGACTGTTTGACCAACTCTCTGATAAGTCTGCTATCCTCTAGAAATGTTATAACGATTTGTTGAAGCGTTATAACGGTTTGTTGAATCGTTATACGATTCCTAAGGTGATGAATGATTAATAAAGTGGTGATATACTTTGTTGATTACTGATGAGTCATCATAATATGGTAGTTTCTAAACTAGTTTGTCTAGAAGTCCATCCTTTAACAAACTTGTCTCAATATTAGACCAGTTGAGAGCTCCGAGTCTAATTTTGTGTACATGGTAACCCTGAATCCATGAATCGGCCAAGTGCTCAGAATTCATTATCTGGGAGGTCAAGTAAGACAACTGTAGGGGCTCTGTCCACTGTCAATTGACCCTATGTCTTGAACAATTGTTCATGACTTGATATGCTAGCAAGACTAAACTGATCTATTTGTAAGTTTGCCTTCTAGTCTATGAGATCAAACTGATCAGTTTGTAAGTTCATCGCTCAAGCCATAAGATTGAACCGATCTATAGTAGGTTCATCTTCTAAATAGTGAAATTGAACCGATCTATTTGTAGGTTCATTCACTAACACACTTGCCTTAAAGTTGAACTGGCTTAGCGCTTCACGTTTGACTTTATGTGCATAAGTGTTTCCTAGGTTTATGAATCCGCTCAGCGCCTAGAATTCATGATCTAGAAGATCAGCAGGATGAACAAGTGGGAAATATCCACCAATCATCTGATTCCCAACCTCAAGATCAACCGGCTCAGTGCTTTGAGTTGTATTTTGTGTGATTGGTCATTGACTAGTTAAGATTAAACTGATCTGTTAGTAAGTTCATCTTCTAGATCAATTAAGATTGAGTCGATCTATTAGTAGACTCGTCTTCTATCCCTCCGTAGAGATCTATATGGTCTGTTTGTAAGGTCGTCTCTCGGAGTTATAAAGATTAAACTGATCTGTAGTAGGTTCATCTTTCCCTGTCACAGAATGAACTGATATGTTAGTATGTTCATTTGTATCCTAGGTTTATGAATCCGCTCAGCGTCTGGAATTCATGATCTAGAAGATCAGCAGGATGAACAAGTAGGCCATATCCACCCATCTTCTGATTCACCAACCTCAAGATCAACCGGCTCAGTGCTTCGAGTTGTATTTTGTGTGATTAGTCGTTGACTAGTTAAGATTGAACTGATCTGTTAGTAAGTTCATCTTCTAGATCAATTAAGATTGAGTCAATCTGTTAGTAGACTCATCTTATATCCCTCCGTAGAGATTGATCTAATCTGTTTGTAATATCATCTCTCGGAGTTATAAAGATTGAATCGATCTGTTGTAGGTTCATCTTTCTCTATCACAGAATGAACTGATCTGTTAGTATGTTCATATGTATCTGTCAGCGAACTGATCTGTAGTAAGTTCATATATATCTGCTAGCGAACTGATCTGTAGTAAGTTCGTATGTCTACACTCCACGTAGATTGAATCGATCTGTTAGTAGATTCAATCTACATTGTATCTGTATTTGTGAACTGATCTTTAGTAAGTTCACCTGTATCCTTTTTAACCTACATTCATGAACTGATCAGTAATAAGTTCATTTATATCTCTATTATATGTTTCAACTAACTGATTTGTAGTAAGTTCATCTATATCTCTGTTATCTATTTCAATGAACTTGTGCGACCCTTTTTCGCGCGCTCCGCACCGCCTTCCTGTGGTGTTGGCGATGGGATGCAGAAGAAGGACACGGAGATCCCTCCTAAGCGTGCATTTGTTTAACGCCGATTAATTCTACCGTTCAGACCAATTTGAATGCACATTTAGGAGATTTTTAGTGATTGTGAGTTCTTGTAGATTTCGGTGGGCGTAAGCCCCCACCGTTAATTACCCTGGGCTGTTAACCTTGAGGCACCACTGGATCTTTAAAAGGGAGAAGCAAATAGTATAGTTAAATGATGGTCAAATAGTCATGTGCCCTCATGATCGGGAATCATTAGAGCACCCTGGATTCGCCAGAAGGTTAATCCAGTGAAAGACGAACCTACTACTGATCGGTTCAGTCTTTACCACATCGAGAGATAACCTTACTACTGATCAGATTAATCTCTACAGAGGGGTTCGAGGTGAGTCTACTACTGAACGACTTGACCTCAGTTGATCTAGAAGATAAACCTACTACTGAAAGGTTCAATCTTAACTAGTCAACAACCAATCACACAAAATACAACTCGAAGCACTAAGCCGGTTGATCTTGAGGTTGGTGAATCAGGAGAAGGGCAGATTTGGCCCACTTGGTACTTCTCTCTGATCTTCTAGATCATGGATTCCAGGCACTAAGCGAACCCATAAACCTAGGAACACAATTGCACACAAGGTCAAACCTGAAGCACTAAGCCAGCTTGACGTTGAGGCGTGTGTCAGTGAAAGAACCTACTACTGAATGGTTCATTCCACTATTGGAGGATGAATCAACTACAGATAGGGATGGCAATGGGCCATACCCACAGGCATTCTGTCAATTCTGTGCCTGGCCTGTCTGTCAAAATTTTAAACCCATCCTGCCTGACCTGATATAATGGGCCTAAAATTTTAAGCATGACCCACCCATGGGCATTTCATCCAAGCCTGTGCCTGCCTGGGCTTGCCTGTCCCTACCCATGGGTCTACCTGACATGCCCATACCCATGGGCCTACCTAACCTACCCATACCAGTTGGCCTGCCTAGCCTGCCCATACTCAGCCATACCCACCCCATTTAAAAAAACCAGATAAACAACTGACAAATATTATATATAAACAAGTGACAACAAAACCAGATAAATAAAAAACATAATTTACACACAACAAAATAGTTACCAGACCTTGAAGTTAATTTAGCACAAAATAATACAGTTTTAACTAATAGTTTCAAGTTCCAATATAATACATAATTAACAAATAAACATAGTTTAGACTAAAATTTCAGATTCATCCATTATTCTCTTGCATTGACCTGCACAAAAAAAATGAAAAAAAAATGAAAGTATAAACTATGTTAGAAAAATAAAAATGTTTACTAAGAATGCAACTTACCACTTGAAGCAAAGTTTAACAAAAACCAAAAGACATACCACACTGTAACTTATCATTTCTCAAATATGGCAAGCAAAATTTAATAAAAACCAAAGAATATACCATACTGTAACTTATCACTTCTCAAATAAGAATGCTTAATTACTACGTTTTTTGTGCTTCTCAAAAAGCATATCTTACCTTCAAATTCAGCATTAAACCAATTTTGAGGATGATACCTTGTTATAGAGAAAAGCAATAGTGATGGGTATGAAAACCAAAATGTCTTCATAATTCTTGAATTGACGTTTAATGTTGAAACTAAGCCATCTAATTCTCTAAAACAAACCCAGAAAATTATTTTAGATCTATGTTCTTAGTTCTCTGATATATGGTATACATATATTAAACAAGACTTGCAATTATTTTTTTATTTACATGCACATAAAATATAAAATAAAATAATAAGCATGCGATTTCTAAATGAAGATGGTATAAAATGGGTTCTAAATGAAGATTGTTCATTTTTTTCATTTCGCCTAAAAAATAAAGAATGTACTGCTAAAATATGGAGTCATGTGTTGTAATTAATTCTGATTTTGTGGTTCAAAATTCTATGATCCAAAATCAATCAAATAAAGTTCTGGTTTTCGAGTATTTAGGAATTTGTGTTTCGATAACAGTAAGTCAAACAAACAAAGTTATAATTTTGTGGTCCAAAATCAAACTTAGGTCTAGTTTTTGTGTTATTAGGATTTACGAAGGCTCTCTGTTTATCTCTTATATTTGCAATCCATATCTCTCAAGCGATAATAAATAGAAAAAAAATCAAGAAGAGTGATAAAGCAAAAAACTCATCGATGAAAAAATATTACTCAAACCACCAAAAGGAGCATCGCTGCTTGAGGGGTCTTGTGTGAGGCTGATCGTGCTGCAGAACAACTAGAAAGAGGCAGCGTGAACACACTCAGGCACGAGGAGAGCGAGGAGAGTGAGGAGAACCTTAGGTAGTGTGCCACTCAGGCAACTTAGATCGATCATGGCCTGCTACTTGAGAGAGAGAGGAAGATCTGAGAGAGAAAGGGTGAGACAATAACGCCGCATCTGAGAGGATGAGAGAGATCAAAATATAAAAGAAGTCGGGTGGGAGAAATCAGTTTTTAACCCTGGGAAAACCCTAGATATAAACGGATCAGATCAACTCTAGGCATATCCAACGGTATATAATGGTTCATCAGGTTACCTGCAGGCTGAAAATTCAGTCCTGTGACTGGCCTGGCCCATCGCCAGGCCTGTGCCTGACCTGACCTAATGCGGTGTCGGGCCAACCGGGTAAAGCTTCGGGCCGGGTAGGTATGAGCAGGCTAACGGGTTAATGGGCCAAATTGCCATCCCTAACTACAGAACGATTCGATCCTCCAAACTAGAAGACAAACTCATTGACGGATTAGTTTAGTCTTACTAGCCTATTTGGTCATGAATTACTTGTTCATGACACAAGGCCATCATGATATCTCCTCCTCGGACACCGCGATGTTCTCCCTTTTGTGTTGTTGTCATAGTCTTAGTCATTCTCTGACGTACGTCAAGATATTCTTGTCTCAACTGACTATCATGAATGTTGTATTAATGTTTCTCTTAACATCCCTTGTGTGAGCATATCTAGTCACTTCTAAGATATTATCATATTATTTTATCGATTTTATTGATATTATCTCAATTGTAAGGGTGAATTTATCATTTTATCTTTACTATTATTATCATCATCATTCATCATCATTTTTTTATTGTCATATTTTGTTTTCTTTGATTTATCCATTATTATTTTTTATTATTCTCAAACTCTCATTCATTTTTGTAGAAAATTATTCACAAAAATAATAGAAAATGAATTAGCTATTATTCATGATTTTTATGATAGCTAAAAGAATAGAATTTTATTTTTGTTATTTTTAAATTCTATTTATTTTGTAGAAAATTTATTTAAAAGAATAATAAAAGATGAGTTAACTATTCTTCATAATTTTTGTTTTGATTTTAGGATTTGTAAAAGCTAAAAGAATTATTATTATTATTATTATTATTATTATTATTATTATTATTATTATGTTCTATTTATGATTTTATTTGAATTTTTAAGCTTTTATTTTTTATTACTTTCATTTTATTTATTACTTGTAAAAAAATAATAAAAAAATGAATTTTATGTTTTTATTTAATTCTAGCCTTTTTAAAGTAGGATTTTATTTTATTGCTTTTATTCTATTTATTACTTGTAGAAAAATAATAGAAAATAAATTTTATGTTTTTATTTAAATTCTAGGCTTTTTAAAGTAGGATTTTATTTTATTGCTTTTATTTTATTTATTACTTGTAGAAAAATAATAGAAAATGAATTTTATGAATTTTATTTGAGTTTTAAGCTTTTTATAATAACTAAAAAGAGTAGGATTTTATTTTTATTACTTTTATTCTATTTATCACTTATAGAAATAATAGAAAATGAATTTTAAAATCTTAAATTTTTTTTATTATTTTTATTCTATTCATTACTTGAAAAATGAAGTTTATGATTTTATTTGAGTTTTAAATTTTTTATAATAACTAAAAGAATAGGATTTTACTTTTATTTTTATTACTTTATTCTATTTATTCTTGTAGGAACTTACTTATAAAAATAATAGGAAATTAATTTTATGATTTTATTTAAATCTTAAGCATTTTTATTGTTTTTTATAATAACTAGAAGAATAAAATTTTGTTTTTATTATTACTTATCAAATTTTATTATTATTATTATTACATGAAAAATTACTTGAAAAATCAGTAAAATATATTTAGTTATGATTTAAAATTTTCTTTGAATTTTTGGAATTTTATAATAGCTAAAATGACAAGTCAAATCTAAGTCAAATATATAAATGTAATATAGTGTCTTTTGCTTTTAAATTATGTTTATATGATAATATTTTTAAAACTGAAATATTCTTATGCAGAAAAATACTATGATAAAACAAAGAATTTTTAGAAATAAATTTGAGTCAATTTGGAGTTTAGGAACATTTTCAAATGATTTATTTACTATTTATTTTTATTTTCCTGTTATTATTTTTTTTTGTTGGGCTTGGTTGATTGGGCCAGTTTTTAATTTCTTTTATTTTCTTACAGACTGGGCCCATTGGGATTTTTTTATTCTCAAAGTTGGGCCTCTTGTTCTGAGATGGACTGACTTCGCTTTATTAATCAGCTCTCCTTCATCCGTTGGATGCACTTCAAGATTGCTGTTAGCAAAGATGAGAGGTTGAGATCTTCACACTGATCTTTTCTTTTTGAACACTACCCGATGTCTTTCAAACTCGTGTGAGTGCGTTAAGATCTGTGCAGGCTGCTTCAAGGATCGTGCTATTATATCCTACGTCTCTGCTTTCTCCGACGACTTGTACTGGCGATCGACATCTCTGAAGAGAGATCGGATAATAGGGATAGAATCGCCCCAGAGTCTTGAATCCAGCGGTGGTCTCGGATCTAAGATCCATATGGTGGCTTGCCTGATGAACCAGTACCGCTTAGTGTCTCGGTACTAATCTGGTACAGTCAAGACTCGACACCAATTTTTGATACTTGATTGTTAGATTAAATTGATTCTTCTCTAGATTTCATGACTTTGATGCCAATGCTTGTGCTCAGAAGTTATTGTGTATGTTAATCCAACCTGGAATTCAACTTCTCACAGTATGCATTATTGAATCTTCAAATGTGATTTTCCAATTATGCTTTTCTTGCGAAGATTAGCATACAAGTGGCTGAATCACAACCTAAGACTGGGAGACTCTAGTCTTCGACCAGTCATGACATTGTTATCATTTTCCTTTTTTTTTATTTTGTTCAAGTGGAGGTAGGAGTATGGTTACTTCGACTACCTTTGTTAATCCGATTTCTTTTGATTAAAACCCTATGAACAAGGTTTCAGCAGAGGAGAGACAAAAGAAAATAAAAGAAAGTAAGAGATAAACCAGATAGCAGATCAAAGAACGCAAAGAAGGAAAAGATCTCATGTCCTTTTTGCAAAATAGTAATAATCTTCTCAAAGAATTAGACTTTAAAACTGTACAGTACTTAGCTCAGGGTGTAGATACAACAGATAAAACTTGTAGTGTTGTGATTTAACCGAATTGAGAGATTCAAGTGAATCTACTATCAATTCCTTCACTATCCATATAGCCTTAACACTCCACTAATTCTATTACCCACTCGAAAGAAAATATCAACAAAGATGGGATGAGTCTAACATGTCTGTCATGGACATTCATGAGGCAATATTTTTTTAAAAAAAATCACATCTTAAGTAGAGACCTGTGAATAAACTTTGGTCAACCCTAATCAGTACCTTGCCAAAAAAAACCTTAGGTTATTAGAGTTCGGTATAACACCAACCAACCGGCCCAAAATTTTTTTGTTCTTGCTAACCCCTGCAGGTACCCGAGTGGATCCCTGTAGTTGCCGTTGATGATGCCTTTAAAAAATTAATATCCCTTGTGGAAAATTTTTATTGTTTTTTGAGGCAAAATACTATAAGGGACCATCAAATTCTAACACGCCCAAGTATATGTCATTTAGACTCATAATGTCTATATTATTATATTAAGGAGTAATATTAACAATGACAAGTCACATTCTTTTAGCCTCCTCCATTATTATTGAACCATATATAAAATTTATCAAAAAGATTATAATTAAGTTTAAATGCCATATAACCCAACTGGACTCAGCATGTAGTG
>CAXKVV010000173.1:0-32129 GCA_964058805.1 Schoenoplectus triqueter | reverse complement strand
ACGCTCCGACTGGAATTACATTACAGGAACTTTTAATCACCAACTTACCTACACAAATAATGCATGTATTAATTGAATGAAGAATTGGAGATGCTCTTGATATAAACAACAGATAATGTTCTTCAACACTTTATCAGGATGAATACCAAAAATACCTCACAAAATTTCTCTTGCTAGTCCTGATAAGAACAAAAAATCAAATTAACCAAAGTTATCATTTGTGCGAACTACACATTTTTTTAAAAAGAAAAATACTTCCCTGTACAACATCAAAATATGCCAAACTAAGCCAGCTGTACCAAAATTTAGCCCTCCTGTTCTTTAACAAATTTCCCCACATTATCCAAAATTCCTACACTTCTCTCTCAATGATCATGTAGCAGAAAAAACTATATGGTTTTTGAAAATGCTTGTCACAATGGGGAAGACAGTACAAAGTTTCTCAATTACAGGGGTGTATGGACCATTGTCAGTTTATGCAGAAATTATATGAAATCAATCAAGAAAAAAAATGACCACAAAGGCGACATACTATTTAGACAAATATTCAACCAGGTGCCTGTCAAGCTCAAAATGCTCACAAAGTAGCCTCTGCAATAGAGCATGAAAAATAGTGTTATATATCCTATTCATTTATATAAGCAACTTTATTTATATAAAAAAAATACTGAAAAAGAAAAGATCCTACTTTCAGTTTTAAAGGAAATTTGTCCAGAGAAGCTCAAAGATGGTAAAGATGAGTGTCATACCAACTTGTTCTCATGCTATTAGGTAGATATTCAACTTTTGGTACTCACAGGTGTGGTAGGAAACTTCCATACATTCAATTTTGTTAGTACTTTGTATTGCACAAATGAGGCCAGAATGGACAGTGGGGCAGTAAGAAGAAAAAAGATCAACAGAATGCATACCTTAGAAATATTAGGAGATGAGAGTGGTTTTGCTTCAAAGGTTATATCAGGAAATCTTGCAGCCTCAACAGTTTTATCATATAATATATATGTTGGAATCTGACCTGTACTAATATTATAACAATCAATATAAGATTAACAATGAATCAGAATATTCCATATAAGAATCCTGCGATTATGTTTAACAATTTTGGCTTATCCATACAGTCAAACTTAGAAGAGAGATGGTTCTAAAGTAAGGTCACTTGAATGTCAGCAAGATGTATAACCAATATTATAGATTAACAATGTAGAACTTCAATGCAATAAGAAACATGATAGTTTCTAGAAGTATTCTTCCTAAAACCTTCAAGCAATGTTGTGATTATAAACATGTTAGTTTAAATATATTTTATTTCTTCAATGGCCTCCTTAGGCCCTGTTCGGCGGAATGGGTGGAATGAGATTGGGAATAGGATTTGAACTAAAAAGATACTGTGCGGATAGGAAAAAAAAATTCACTCTGAGTGAATTTATTATTTCCCACGTGCACAGTCGAAGGCCGAACAGGGCCTTAATGAATACATTAAATTTATTCAGGCCTAGACCATAACTCTGCTTCCTTGCTTAGCTTTAACACTGCTTTATTATGACTCCTTAAATCAAAGTAAAATACAACAGCAATATAAGCCAAACACAGCTCCTTTATTGGATCTTCAACACTGTAGTCTGTAGAGCCAACATCTCAAACTATTACTTGTTTGGGGACTTTCTGAATTACATTAAAGGGAAATTTCAAGCTTTTGAATTGTGTGAGGGATCATTCTCCAAATTCTGAGAAAAAACAAAAATAAACATACCCCATGGAGATAAACCAAACAAGGAAGCAGCATTTGGATAGCGGCCAAGATCAATTACCCCAAAAGAGAGGTTCTTACTAGAATATCTGCAGAGAACCAGATATTAAAAAGGATCATAGAAGATCATATTTTATTGCAAGTTCAGCATAGCTTAGAACATGGTAGTATTGACAACTACATGCGATCCAGTGAACACTAATCTAAACTAGGTTCAATTTGAGAACAAAGAAAAATGAAAACACCAAGAAGTATGTGCAGTATAGAAATCTGAGATAATACTTCTAGCAATAATTTTAGCTCTGGATCAGTCTGCTACTTTCTTTTAAAAGAAAATATAAAAACAAATATTTTTGCCACTAAATTTCAAAAATGAAAAAATTACAATGCTGTGTTATATACCACAGAAGAATAAAAACAACAGTTCCACAGAGAAACCACTCTCCCCTTTCTCAAATTAATAAGAAAGAGAAACCATTTAATCATTATCAAGCACCAATAATACAATGGAACTGTACCATCATTTCTGTACTACCTGTAGCAAATCTTTGGTTGTTGTTGTTGTTATTGTTATTATTATGATTTTTTGCTTTGGTCCTAAGACTCTACCTTTGTGTTACTAGTTGGGTGTTACATTTGAATCAATGCTAAGAGTCTCTAAAAAAAAAATAAGAATCAATGTAGTGGAAGGAGAACATACACAGTTGAGAGCTTAGCGAAGACACGGCTAGTACGCACCCATGAGAATGAAGAAGAAGCACGTAATTCAATCTGTTGAATGCTAGACAACAATAGATGTGTTATTGAAAGATATTCGTATTGAATTTCTGACTGAGTGGAAAAACAGAACAGAGTTAATTTAGGCTGTTTAGGTTTATCTAAGCAACTGAAGCAGGTGCCATATGGATGTTTTAATAGCCCAAAGAACTCAAAGGCTTGACTTCCTATTTAAGATAAAAGGGATCCATTAACCATATTTTTGGTGTCCTATAAACTATCATAAATAAAATAAATCAACTGTTTTATTTTGATCAACTAACAACAACAATAACAAGAAAAACTTTACTCTTAAACAAGTTAAGAGTAGACTAGAAAATTAATAATTTTGAATTTCTTTATCAGCGGGATCAATTTGCCCCACTTAGCCTCATAAAACTCCAATTACAAATCATTGGCCGTAAATAAAATCATATATATATTTAGCACAGAACCTAACAACAAGGGCACATAGAAAATGCAAATTGAAAAAACAGACCAGCCAGTATCTGGTGGTGTTGCCTTCTGCTAGTAAGCTGTCCAGTTGAAAAGGTGTCAGCTCAGTACATGCACCTAAAATATCAAAGCTCAGAAATTAAAGGAATTGTTTTTCTTAATTTTTTTTTCTTTTCAAAGTGTTCTGACTATTTTACATAAAAAGAAAGACTTTTCCCCACATATCTTGAATAAGATATAAGGATTGTTTTTTTCCTAATATATCTTGAACAAAGAAATAATAAGACTGTTAGTTATTCTCTATGCTTACCAAGGTCATCATAAGGCGGTTGCTGACAAACAACAAATATAACTGCAATAAAAAATTGAGTCAATTAGTGTAGGACCCTCTCAAATGGGAAATATGATACTGTAGCCTGTAGGTTGCACCATTTAATCCTACTAAACCCATAAATAAGCATTGATAATCTTTAATTTTCCAAAATCTAACCAATATGTTTCTTTAACCACTCACCCCCAAAACATAATTTAAAATATGTAATAAACAATAACTAATCAAAGAAAAGGTCAATCAAATATCGGGTTAATGTGTACCAATAAAAGCAAATAAGTAGCAGAGAGAAAGCCGATAGTCTATGACCAAACAGACAGCCAACAGGAAAACCTGGTATAAAAAAAAAAAATTGACAGGGAAAAAAACATAAATTGCAAAACAGAAATCCCAGAGACGATGAGAAACTTAAATGGTATTTGCCAGTTCAAATCCCTATGAGGACAAGATTCAAGATTTAGGGCATGGGCATTATGAAGTTAGCCCTAAAAATGGTACCATAAAGACTTCATATGAGTAACTAAATAGCATTACTCTAAAGGTAACAATAACTTTGTGAAAGAATACCATTGCAAATTATTAATAAACTTCACAGGTTTAAGTTTTTAAAAGTGCAGCTTAACGAGCTCTATACAATGAAATGGTTCTTTCCAACTATGCACTCAGAAATTGCAGCAATAACATTGCTCCAAAAGAAACTTACCATCCAAACAAACAAAAAATTATACCTTTGCATAGAATAACGCATCAGCAATGAATCCTTCCCAGTTCTCTTCCTTCACAAACTGTTTAAAGTTCAAACTTATCAGGGATCAGACAATTAGTTCCTAAAGGATAATGGTCAACAATGATGAAATGTACTAGACATATATTTCATGAAATAGTTCACCTAACTATTCGATCATGGTGCTAGAGTGGATCAAGATCATGAATTAGAGTTCAGTCAGACTCCCTTGTCAAGGTTTTTAAGAGCTTTCTATTACACCAGTTCAAAAGCCAGCCAGAATATAGATGAATTTAAGATCTCATTATATACTTCCTGACCAGTACTGTTAAGTCTACAACAGGAATTACAAAGAATGTATACTCAAATATCCTCAGAGTTATCTTTTGCCTAACATAGCCCCAATCAAATCAGCTGCGCAACTTAAGCTTCCTATTACAATCCAGCTATGCAATTAAGCCCTATTGTTATCCATAAAATTATCCCCACGCTATGAAATAATGCGTCAAAAAAATGAATCCAACCTAATTTCTCATCAATTTGTCCTTGATTGTGCAACTGTGTGTAACAATGTATGAAATAACAAAAAGGAAAATGTAACATGACAGTAACCAAATTAGTTACACTATCTACTATGTTCGTTTAAGCTGGGTACATACCTTTATTGCAAGAAAGACCGATAATGCAAGCACCGCTTGAATCTCCTAGTAAAACAAATAAATAAACAAATTACAAAAACATGTTCTCCAACAGAAAACAATATAAAAATAAGCATGAAACGACAGAAAATATGTCAACAAATTATCAAATTACCCGTCGGAGGAGATGGTGGGAGAAATCACTGGAGAAGTCCTGACAAGCGGCTCTGCGAGCAGCAAAGTAGGAGAAGAAGGCGAGGAGGTGGAATAGATAGAAAGGCTCTGTCGCCATTGAGTTGAGCCATGGGATCGGGGGTTGTTTCCGGGTTGGTACTTGCGGTGTGGCCTCCATTTGTGTTGAGCCGATCCGATCCGATCCTGCCAAACCTTAGGGATCTAGTCGAGGCATCAGCAGTGTTGGGTTTTACGGTGGTTTACCTAGTTGGAATTTCAATTCAATCATGTCGCAAGAACATACAGCATTTTGTGAACTTCGGTAGGAAGTTTAGGTGGGTAAAGAAATTTTCCCGTGTAGGTAGGGAAGCAAATGAATACTAAGATATTTATTTGATTTGTATCCGTATTCGTATCCGAAGAAATTTGCATTTATATCTCTATCTGAAAATGTTTAACAGATATTGATATGATTTGACTATTATTTATCCGTAACCGTCCGTTTAACTATTATCCATCAATATCTGACATTATCTGAAGGTATCTGATCGGATTTTATCCGAAAAAAATCTCATTATGTGTTTTTAATTATATTTTTTTGCATACAATACAAATCTAATTAATTTTATATATAATTTGTGCTAATGTATCATGTTTTTAATGATAATTAATATTTAATGATAATTAATATTTAACTTTTATAATTAATAATTCTATCAAAAAATTAATATGCAATTATTTTTTTAATGGTATATATAATATTTTTACTTAATATCCAAAATATATCCGTATTTGTATATGTATCCGTCCGATATCCAATATGTATCCAATATTCGTTGAATATATGATCCGTATTCGTATCAGAGACTATCCGTATCCGAATCTGTATCCGAAAATTATAACGGATATGAATACGGTAAGAGCATTATTTGTCCGTATCCAATCTGTTTGCAACCTTACGTGTAGGTGTAACTGTTAAACCACAAATTTTAATTAAGAAATAAGAATAATAATAATATTATTAATAATAATAAATATAACAATTTAAAATGATTTAACACAAAACAAAATTTACAAATAACCCAATCAACAATTAAAGCAATATATACATATATGTATATATATATTCATATATATAAATAATAATTAATAAATAAATTACTAATTTTAGTAAACATGTAAATGAAACTCAATTGCAAATAAATCAGTAAAAATTTAAAATGACTTGAAACGATCAATAAACTCGAGAATTTAAGACCAAACTACTAACGATAAATCATGACCTCACTAACAAAGATCATAATTAAAATAATAAAATGACTCAATGCTCCATTACACAAAAGATCATACCGAATTTATCACAAAAAAAATCCCTCTCTCTCTGCACTAAATGCCTCGTACCTCTTTTCTCTCTCTCTGTCTCTCTCAACCTGTCCCGTCTCTCCCTCTCTCTGAACGCGTCTATTCCCCAGACGCGACCAGACGCGATTCTCTCTCTCCCTCGTTTCCTCTGCGCTCACCGAACCCTTCTTTTTATTTTTCTTTTTTGGAACCGAGAGCGGGAGCAACTCTCCTCTCCCTTTTTTCTCCGCTCCTCACCCCATCTGCCCTCGCCATTTTCACCCTCTCACTTTCGCCTCTCCCTGTTCTTTGGCGACCTCAGCTCTCTTTCTCTAATTCGCACAGCCGCTCCTCAACACCATCGCCCTCACCCGATTATATCTCCTCCCGCCAATCCTTGCTCGCACCTCTCAGGTGCTGGTCACACCGATGAGCCAGCCCTCCCCGGCTCCTGACACCTTCCTCTGGGTCCTCGGCGATGTCAAGCCCCTATCAATCAAGAGATGCCCTCACCGCCCTTGAAATCGATGGCTGCCCCCTTTAAGGCTGAGCTTCGACGCAGCCTCGAAAACTTAACCCTAGGCTGCACCGACCGAGCCACTCCCACTGTGCTTTCCCTCATTTCTGATAACACCTTTCCTTTCTATTTCCTGACCGTGTTGGCCATACCGGGGCTGAGCCCCGTGCTCCTTTGTGTTGATCTGTCGGTTATTGTTGTACAAATTCTTCGTTGTTGCCTTGTCTTGAATGATCTATGCTATGCCTTGGTTGCCGATTTCTCATATGTTGTGGCTGATCCTTGACCTTTGTATTGGGATACTCCTATTGCTTGTGTTGAGTCAATTAGTAACTTATGATTTCATAATACAAACGCTAGTCATGGCTTTATATGGTTGTATACCGACCCACTTTCGGTTACATAGGTTGCTTAACCCTTGGTACATTGGTACACATTTGGTACCAGTGAAGCAAGGGGGTTTTAAGTGGCAATTGTAATTTTGTCTTGCTGGGTTGCTGGTTTATTGGTAAATTAGATTCTGAGATGTTGGATTAAAGGGGTAATTAGTCTGATATGATTACTGGGTAACCCTCTAATTGCTGGGTTCTGTTTTGCCGGTTTGACATGTTGGATTGAACTTGTTTAGTTAAAAGACTCGATTTATCAGTTTAGTTGCTAGGTATTTGATTTCACTTTGCTTATTGGCACCTTGCTAGGCTGTGGTGATATTTTCTGGTATAAGCCTGATCTGTTACCTTATGAATGGTGTCTTTGGGGTTGTGTGTAATGCTTCGGTCATGGTTGTTTTAGTTTTGGGTGATATGATGCTTAGGGTACTGTTGCTTGATATTAATTTGCTTGAAATTTGCTGTTCCACATATAATTCACCCCTGGCCTGTTGTTTAATGATGTTGTCATTTCTTCAGAGTGTTGTTGTGCTTGGTACAATGATACCAATTGGTACTATTGATGCAAGGCTCGTACCATTCGGCTGGTAGTGATTGTTGTTGTCTGTTATTGTGTCTTATTATAAATGTCTTGTGTGCTTTAGTACACTGGTACCATTTGGTACCAGTGAAGCGAAGACTTGGCCTCGGGCCCACTTGCATTCTTTGTCCAGTTGTGCTTACTGTGTGTGATTTCATTTCTTATGGCTGGTTTGGCTTGTGCCGACCTTGCCCCTTTGCTGCTTGCTCAAATGTGAGATGATTCAATTTTGGTGTTGTTCTATCATGAACTAGGATATTAGGCTAGTTTATTGGACCCCTTTTTGCTGTTAACTTTGGTATGGTGCACTTTATCAGGGACCAAATTGTGAAAATCATGAAGTTAAGGGCCTAAATGAATCTGTGGTAATAACACCTCTTGAAGGGTTATATGCGCAAACAAATTAAATCTTAATAAACAATTGCAACTATAAAGCGAGTCAGGGAAATGAACTGATCAAGGTTAAATGGGTCGAAAGGTATTAGCGGGATAAAAGTGTAATTAATTAATTTGTGAGTGCCGTAAACTAAAACGTGCGCAACTAATAATTAATTAATACTTAAAGATAAAATGGGAGATGATTACATGATCTGCCTCAATAATGAAAATCCGAACAGATACAGTGGTTTCGGAGACAGCCTATGATCCCAAACACATTAAAACACCAACACATTAATAAAACAATAATAATTTTCTTAAATTAGTTTACTTTCTTTTTATCTTTAAAATTTTCTTTTAATTTTTCTCTTTTTAAATTTATTTTGAACTATTTTTCTAATTTATGAAAATATAATGTTAAATATATATATATACATAATAATAAAAGTAAAATTAATAAGAATAATAATTAGGATATAATGAATATATATATGTATATATATATATATTAATTTCTCTATTTTTAGATTTAAAAGAATATTAGAAATAAAGAATATATATATAGAATAATATATATTAATTAAATTATTTATTTTTGAATAAACAAAAGAATATTAGAATTTAGTATTATATATAAGATATAATATATATTAATCAATTTCTCTATTTTAATAATTGAATAACATTAATTAATATATATAAATACCTATTAATCAATTTCTCTATTTAATAATAGAATAATATTAATAAATTATAAATATATATAAATATATATTAATCAATTTTTCTATTTTTAATAGGAATAATATTAATTGTATAATATTATGTATTAATCACCTTCTCTATTTCTAATAATTAATTATCCTAATTATAATTAAATTAGTTGAGTGATAACATTAAGTTAACTTAATTAATCTAAATAAATTAAGTTAACTACATTAATCAAAATAAATATAATCTTAAAACACGAACTTAAATAATAATAATTTCAATTGAGGGGTCCTGTATACCCTGACCTAACCAGACCAAGCGTAAGTAAGACACTCACGAATTTAATTATTTTTGGACTACGTAGACTCTCAGAAGTGTCCCAACGAGCCGACAAATGAATACACTCAAGATGAGGCGGCTCATCTGATAAGATCGTGATGCGCCACCCGAGACTTAGCAATTTGACGTTCTGACCTAACTAAATTATTCTCAGGTACGGTTTTCTTAGATTTAATTTTCTTTCTTCAGAAATAGGAACCCAAACCGAAAATAAAACTGTTTTTGAAAATAAATCTGAATTGCGGTATTTTCTGACCAAAAATTTGTAGAGACTAAATCTGACCTGTCATATGCATCCGGTAAATTGACCAGCATATTTGAGACATACCCGCATTCACATGTCATACTGCATGTAGACAAGATAGGAGTAGGATTCGGGAAATAGTCCCGAGATAGGATCAGATAGAATTAAATAATTTAAGTTGTAGATTATATTTATTAGGAAAAATATTATTACTATTACCAAGTATTAATTAAGTTAGATAGTTAATCATGCATTAAATACATGAGAGTGCTGAGAGACGGACCGGAAAATTCCCAGTCTGAGTTGTCTTGCATAACCAGACCGTTGTGGTTACGTACGGTGACCCATAGGCCCGTGGGACTCACCGGTCTGTATATGTACTGCGCATCTGTGCTTGTCGAATTATCCACCGATCCCGTCATTTGGCGGGTTCGGCTGTGTCAGAGAGTTTCCTTTTGATCTTTATTATATTTTATTATTATTCTTTATATGATTAAATTTTAAATCCAAATTTGAGCGATTAGGATACCGTGTACTTCAGTGTTTAGTGTGGGCGGCCATATCCGAGACTGGAAATCTATTTCGTGCTACTATTATATCTATCCGGCTTATTTAGGATCCTAGTATTGTCCGAAGGGTTTTCTCCCTTGGCCCGTAGTTGGTACAGAGAAAGTCGGGATGCGGTCCGCTGACCTTAGTGGGTATAGTGTAGGCTCCCATTTGTTTATATTTCGTTTTGACACTTTTACGGGATGCGGTCCTCTGACCCTTGGTTGGTACAGTGTAGGCTCCCATTTGTTTCCGATTTGTTAATTCACGAGTAGTTATCTCCTTTTTACGATATGGTAACTGAAGACATACTATATCCATTTGCTTATATTTTTATAAGGTAAATTGCCAGATTTAGCAGACTAGAGTACGTGCTTATAGCCGTTCACTCTCCTAGGGCGTTATCGCCTCGGGAGCCCGAATTGTCGTTTGTGCGGCGTTGCCGCTGCACAAATATAAAGTCCTAAGTTAGTAAGTTGGGCCCTGGTAGTGCCCGCTTAGGCAAGGCCCGAGTTAGTAAGTTGGGCCCTAGTAGTGCCCGCTCGGGATGAGTCTGGTAAATTTACAATCGGAGTATTTATTATGGGTGTTTGACTTTCGTACAGTATACTTTATATTATACTATTATTTCCACAGAATTTTTATTTCGGGTTTCTTCACCATGCCATGTCATATCATGTAGGTCAAATGAGCATGATAATATTATTATATTTACTCATCAATATTATATTGCATTTCAACATCAGTATCGGTTTTTGGGTCCAGTCTAGGAAAGAAGATCAAATCTTAAGGCTGGATCTAAATCCGTACTGAGTAATTTTTAAATTAATCACGTTTCCACGGTGGTTATGGGATTCAGGTATTTTCAGGTTCGGGATTTTGCTAGAGTGAGTGCTAGGGACAGTCCTGCGCGATGACAGGGATGCTTCGCTGCATTTGCATGTGAGCCGGGTAGTCAGATAGGATCCATCGGGTTTTTGAGTCTTACTTCTTTCTTTTGGGTTTTTATTTGAGAGATTACTGCCCATTCCGATGGAGCTAGCCCTCGCCTATGTAGGCGTTGTATTCTCTTTGTTCATTCTGGATTGTATGGTCATGTATATTTATATTATTATTATTTTGTTTATTCTGTGATTGCTTCATTTTATTCATTTAGCCTTCCGTACGCACGTCTCGTCGTGCGTACGTGGCGGGATTATGCACCCCTAATCCGTTTTAATTATTCTGGGGTGTGACAGTAACGACAGTACAATGACCGTCAGATGGGAATTATGTTAAACACTGAATTTGTATCGTCTATTCGTCTGCCGTGTAAAGTAATGTCCTATTTGAGTTTAGACCCGTGCAAACCATCTCAAAAAATATTTCCTTAATCCAACCATGCGGGATGTTTTAATCTGAACGGCTATAAAAAAGTTTAAATATGAATTTTAATATATGAGGATTTATTAATATTAAATCAAGACCATTGATCGATGATCATATAGTTCAAAACAAAAAAAACCCGCACAGCTCCACAGAGAAATCTCCGTAGAGGATACCATTCCCTTAGAGCTGTCAATTGTCATAAAAAATATATTTTATATAATTTAACTATATATATTTATTAAAAATATAAAATTATTGGATTTATATATATTTAGCTATATATATATATATATATATATATAATTTACCCAATGGATAACGGGTAACGAAAACCCCTTATCCATATCCGATAAATTAACGAAATTTTTTTCTTACCCATATCCATATCTGATAAATTAACGAAATTTTTTTCTTACCCATATCCATACCCGATAACCTAACGAAAATAAAATATTACCCATATCCATCTTATCGGATACAATACGGATCGGATAAACGACAAAAAAGATACCATTGACAGCCCTACATTCCCTATAGAGTATGAGATCACATAAACAAAAAGGATTCTTATTTCAATTTCAAGTGTCAAGCTATCGTTAGCCTGTAAATTTTTCCTCAAAGTATTGGTGATCTCCAATGTTGTTCTAAGGAAAACTTACACTTAAAATGATAACCCAGCAACGCCTTAAACAATTCACCTCATCAATTGCTCATCGTCACTGGATGAAAAATCGATGAATCCAATGCGATGAAAAAGCCAATGTGTGAAAGTTTGTATAAAAACGGGAGTCTACTTTTACTGGGGAGTATTGGCATCTCTCTACTCTTTAACGTCCAACCTGTGATCAGTTGATCCGATGGGCATCAGACCAACCCCTCCCCGTCACAGAGAGCGGGATATATGTAATACCCATCGGACAAAAAAGGTAATTCAATGGTCCAATTAACCGTTCAATCACTTTAAAATTTGTACTTCAAATTTGTTCTATTGCTTTGTGTTAATCATCAGAATTGTAGATCCGATAATAAATACAGCCCATTGAACCAAATTGGTCCGATGGACATTGGACCAACTCCTCTCCCCTCATCACAGACTTCAAAATCACCTAAGATCTCTCCTAGTTCATCTAGTTAGTGATTAAGCACTTTTCAATGACGAATGTGAAACTATTATCTGCTCCAATGGTGCCACTTCATCGAATTTTCCTCCATGATAAAATGTCACTCAAGATTTTGTAAGAAGTGAATCATACCTGTTCCAATTCTAACACTTCCAAAACTATACCTCAAATTAAACAAAATTTGTGTTACTACCTGGGGTACAAATTAGATAATTTACCCCGGAAGAATTTAAATGGGCCAATTTATCTATTGACAAAAAAATATAAAAATACTTATGGATATTTAATGTTAGATGGTTTAAAAGCAAATGTCGTACAAATTTGTTTTGTTAAAGGGACCTTGATAATGGATTATTGTAACAGTTTTTACAATGATATTCCAAAAAGTACAAAAAAATCTTAAAAAAAAATATAGATATATTCTTTTACTTATAAGTTAATAATATTTTTAAATTTTATATAATTTCATTATTGTTTGACAGCCTTTTCCTTACCGACTACTTCTTTTTCGTCTTTCCCTACTTTTGATTGTGGAATGCCTATGTTCTGCTTATTTATTTTTAAGGTGCTTCTCTTTGACTTCTTAGTTCCTTCGACTGTCTAAAGAAGCCTAATGAGTCCTATTTGAATTGTGATTTATTGGAAAGTCTAATGTGTCACACTTCAGAATAACTAAATAGGATTAGGGGTGACAATTCCGCCACGTACGCAACGAGACGTGCATACGGATAGCTAAATGAATAAAATAAATAACACAGAATAAACAAAATAATAACAATAATAAGTACAATATAATATACAGTCCAAAATAAATAGTAAGAATACAACGCTTACATCGACGGGTTGACACTATTGGAATGAACAGTAAAATATCTCAAATAAAGTTCCAAAAGAAATAACTAAACCCGAAACCCGATGGATCCTAATCAAAACTACCCTGCACACATGCTGATGCGATGAATACCTCTATCATCATGCAGGACTGCACCTAGCACTCTCATCAAAATAACTCCCGCATCTGTAAACCTGTATCTCATAACCACCATAAAAAAGTGAGTAATTTAAAAATTACTCAGTACGGATTTAGATCCAACCTTATGATTTGATCTTCTTTCCTAAACTGGACCCAAATACCGACACTGATTTTCTAAATGCATTGTAATAACAATTTATAATTTAATTTAATAATTTAATGTCACTCTTTTAAAATCCACTATTATGCGATGACATGCAATGACAAAGAACCCGAAATGTAAAAATCTGTGAAAATAATATATATATATATATAAGGTACGAGATTAAAACACCTGAAATAAAATATCCCAGTTGCAGATTATCAGACCATCCTCAAGCGGGCACATAATCGGGCCCTGAACTTGAGACTTACCTAAGCGGACACGTATTCGGGCCCCACTTATAAACTTAGGATTTTTATGTAAGCGGGTGTCAATGCCCTGAATACACTAAGAAAATTCGGCCCCCCGGGGCTATAACGCCCTAGGAGAGTGACAGCTAAAAGCATGTACTCGATATTCTGAATCTGATAATCTACCTCATAGAATAATATAAAATAATACAAATGAATTAAGAATTTATGCTTTCAATTGCCATATCACCAAAAAGAGATAACTATCCGTGAAATGACAAAATAAAATATAATACAAATAGGAGACTCTTTGTACCAACCAGGGGTCAAATGAGAGCTCCCGACTTTCTCTGTACCAACCATTGGTCAAAGGAGATACTCCTTTAGACATACCGAGATTTTAAATAAGCCGGCTAAATAAAATAATATAAAAACAGAGTAAAATCAATTCTGTTCTTAATCTAACATAATATGATACCAAACATTTTCTTATTTAACTGGTTGGCTACATACTTGTGAAACTTTTTCTACTAATATTTAATATTTAGAACATCTTCTGATTTTAATCCAAAAGAATGTGAAACAAAACATTTTGTTAACTGGTTCGCAAAATATATTTGGGAAACCTTTTTCCATTAATATTTAAAACTATTATAAGAGGGTTACTAAATGGTAGAACAACATAAATTCATACTCGGGCTTTGCCTGATAATATAGTCATAAAATAAATAAATAATAATATAAAATTTTAAATTAGATATAATATTTTTAAATGCTAAATAATAATGATAATATAATTAATATAATAATAATAATAATAATAATAATAAATATAATTAAAACATAATAATTTATAAAGAATCATCTAAAAAGTTTAATTATTTTAAGAGTTAAATTTTATCTTAAATATATTCCAAATATTATTTTAAATAAGAAAAAAGAAACTTTTTTTTTTGAATTTTTGGATTTAAGTAGATGAAAGGACTAAAACAAAATCAATGATAAAAAATGATGATGTAGCATGCTTGAAAAGTTTAAAAATTTATCCCTCTTTATATATTAAATTTAGTATTGTTGCCTGTCATTTAAAAAAACGGTTTTTTTTTCACATGCGAATATAAAAATAGACAGAAAGAAATATCGTGGAAAATTCGAACAGGTAATAAAGGAAAGTCTATTTCCTAGTTTCATTACCTAAAATACAGCAATAATAATATATTTTTATCCACAGGTAACTCCGTGAAATCTCTAACACGAAAATGCATTAGGAACGTATGAATTGTAAATTATGTAAGAACAGCGAAATGTCAATTCCACACGATCGAATTGCACACTTACATCGCATGAGGAAAAAAAAAAATCATCCAGGAACATGACTGAAACTCAATAAAACAGTTTTCTATCAATTATCAAGCTAAAACATTTACTTCAAGTACATGGATTAATTGATTACTACGGCAACAAATGAGACATGCAACCAACACAACCAAAAAACTTATGGAACAATTAACTAAAAAAAAAATACCCAAACTGTCACTTATCCATGCATACATCCCTTTCAACAGCAAGTTGATTATCAAGCACCACCTCTAGCTGTCCATTTATATATCCTCTGTCACCTTCCTCATGGATTCAACATCAAAAGTCCTTCAACCGCTTCCAACTCGTTCTTTGTCGGTTCTGTTCCTTCTTGTTCCTGTTCTTGTCGTGGTTCTTCCTCCTTTCCATAGTGCACCAGCGCCATGCCAATCTTTGTGGAACCGTCTTCTTTCAGTATGTGAAACATCCAGATCTCAATTGGATCCCCTGCTTTTATCTCACCAGCATTCTGACGTAGGAACTGGTTCCAGTGATTTTTCAAACGGTAGGAATTATTAGATTTCAGGAACCTGAGAGACAATTCATATTCTCTTTCATGTTGGTCGAATGCTTGCACCGTGAGTCCTTGCTCTAGAACAAATTCACTCTCCTTACTAGTTAGAATTCCGAAGAGGGGAGATGCCACCACATCATTTCTTGCCAAGAGGAGGCGGCTCTGAGACAACTTGAGATCAGATGGCTGAAGATTCTTACGCAAAATGAATGTCGGACGGTCAACCAGAGAGAGCCCCGCCGGAATCCTCAGATGATTGAAATTTGTGATTGGGGACCTTGGTGATCTCCTCCCTGTGGTGTTGATCTTTTTCGCCGGAGGATATTCAGAGTCGTCTTGATGGATGTACTCAGAGAACTTGCGTTTGGTTTCATCCATTGTTGCATCAGTGACGGTCATGTTGGAAAATTAAGCAATTAGTAGAGAGATTGGGATTGAATGTGGGAAAGACGAAGAAGAAAAAAGCAAGAGAGGCAAGAGACCGAGAGCAAGATTAAGGAATGATGGATGAGATCTTAAGAGATGAACACTGGCTTGGGGATTTATGGTATAATTAATATAAGTGATGCGCCCTGCCAATTTAGGAAAGGCGGTGTAGTAATTAAGGTATTTTAGTCCTTTCAATTAATTTTGCGCAGCAGCGAACCTGGTTAAATATAGTCCCATTTTCTTCATTTCAGTAGGGAAATGAATTAATGTGGTACCTTCCTTAAATTAAAAAGGAATCTAGAATAAAAATAGATATCAAATTTAGCACGATTTTCTGAAATAGTGTAACTAATTTGGACACGTATGAAATTATCTAATATATTATAAGGAGAAAATCACTTGACAACGAATATTTTGATAATCTTCCCAATAAAATTATAAATAAATTTGAAAAAAAACATAAAAATGGATTTTTTTTTTATAAAGCTCTTTTACTTAAAAAATTGATAGTGTTTTCAAATTTCATGTAATTTCATTATCATTTGATGATCCCTCTCATTATGAAGAGCATATGTATTTGATAGTGTTGTCAAGGGATCCCTCTCATTATGAAGAGCATATGTATTTGATACATCCATTGATTTCAGCTTTTTCAGTTTTTTAATAACCGAAATGCCCCTAATTAAATAATGATAATTAATATTTTAAAAAAAATAATAATTAGATTTAAGATATTATTTGTTTCTCTTCATTTATTTATTGTTTTTTATTACACATTGATATAACGTCCAAAAAACTTGCTTAAACGTTCATAACAAAGTGTACTAGAGTCTAGAGGAGATAGACAATGGCCGATGGGTAATATTGTCCAGTAAATAATAATGTTATGTTAATGTAAATTTTTGTAGGGTGAATATTAGCCCCCATATGTCACGTGTTTTTTTTGCCAAAAGATATTCCATTTTCAATGCTGCAACATTTTATGTTTGTCCATTAAATATTGTAAAAAGAATTTCAGAGCCTTGTTTTCACACAAAAAAAAAGTATGGTTAATATTATATTTATCTTCATTTCTTCTTCTATTTTATTTTATCCATTAACTCTTTAATATATCATATTTATCTATCAACTTTTTAAATTCTCTCATATTTATCCATATTTAAATATATCATTTAAAATATATTCACATATACTAAGTAATTATTTAGGATATCTTATATTTTTTGACTCTTTAAATATTTTTATATCTATTTATAATTTAAATTTATTTAAATTTGATTCAGTAGACATTATTTAATTTTCTTTACATAACCCGAAACTAGATCGAATAGATCAAACTGGGGTGGATCAAGAAAAATAATTAAAAATTTATGAATAAATATAAAATTTTAAGATTTTAAGACTGTCCTAAATAATTATTAGGTATATATGAAGAGTTTGACTATGATGCTATGAATAGCATAGATCACTTTTATGATATGGATCAGTTTTTTATTTTCAAAACCAAAATGAACGATCCGAGTTGCTCAAAATAATTTTTCATATAAATATCTAGTTATGTACTAAATTTCATATTTTGTAAAATTTTCTAACTACTTTTTAGATAGTTAAAAAATTATTCCTTTTGGATGACTCATAATAATTAAATCAAGTAATTTTTTAACCATTTAAAAAATTCTAAAAAGTATAAAATTTGGTCTACAATTAAAATTTATATGTGAATCATTTATACTTTAAAAATGAAGAACCGATTGATAGCACAAGAGGATTATGTGCTATACATAGCCTTATAACCCTACTCATATATGAAAATATTTAATAATTAAATATTTTATCGATGGATAAATATGAAAATTTAATGATATATTTGAGAGTTCATGGATAAATAAGAAAAAAGTTAAAAAGCTAATAGATAAATATAATATATTAAAAAAAGAGATAAATATGAAATCGAATAAGAATTAAAAGGTAAATATTATATTAATCCTAAAAAATATAGGCGGCTTCAGGGCAGCATGTCTCCTCTCGTTGTGATAACTGACAAAAACCTCTCTAGATATATATATAGGGCTGCAAATGAGTCGAGTTCGAGTAAATCGGGCTTAGCTCAAGTTCGGCTCATGAAAATTCGAGTCGAGTTGAGTTAAACTCGCGGAACTTTTTGAGCTGAAATGTCTAGCTCAAGCTCTGCTCATTACCATTCGAGCTAGCTCACGAGCTGACTCACTAGCCAACACATATACATTTACTCAGTTTGATATTTACAATTAGTATATCTATAAACTATAAATTTGATATATCTACAAAAATGATACATAAGTTAGTACAAAATTGATATATCAATAATCTATAATTTCAATAAAATCTTTACTGTACTAATTTGAATGGATGAACCAGCAAAAAAACTATTAAGTCAGATATATGAGCCGAGTCACGAGTGAGTACCAAAAGTCATTAAGTCGCTGAGATGGTGAGATCACGAGAGATAATGAGAGATGAATTGTCGAATTAGAGTTTAGCAAAAAAAATATAAAAACTATTATTATTCGAGCCGAGCCAAATTAGCTAGATTAACTCGAGCTAAATTAGCTCGAGTCAGATTAGCTCGAGCCAGATTAGTTCGAGCCCGAGTCAAGTTCGAACTGAGCTATGAGCTGAAACTTTTTTGTGCAGCCCTATATATATAAAGTCATTTGTGTCGGATTCATATGTGTATGTAATAGTGGAAGAAATGAGGGTGAAGACAATAGTGGAGCCAGAGTTTCAAATAGAGGATAAAAATTAAAAAAATTTAAGAGGTCAGAATTAAAAAAATTCTTCTATATAAATATATATTTTTATTTTTTTTCTGAATATATATATATATAAAGGGGAGAGTGAGAGAGTGATATTTTAAAAGAAAAGATGGTCAGGGTCAACTGTCCCCTGCCAATACATTGGCTCCACCACTGGATGGAGGTCCGACACGCATCGAAACAAATTTTGGAGGGTCAACATGTAACTTGTTCTAGCTAACTAGCAAGGCGTGCTGGGGCCAATTTGTCAGGATTCCACAACTCTCCTTTCTGCGGCAACATGGAATTGGCGATTGCTTGGATAATGTGAGATTTAGGCGGAATGCAAACGGGTACGATAAGATGGATAATGATTTTTTATATTTATAATCGTTATAATTTTTTGAATTCGAATACAAATATTGATTGGATATTTAATGGATATAGAATACAGATTGATATCAGACTTATATATAAGAATGTGGATATATTTTAAATATTTAGTAAAAATATTATATACATCATTGTAAAATAATTGTATATTTTTCATAAATTAAATTTTTTAATGAAAAAAAAATTAAAAAAAAAATTATGACTAACATGTCTAAATATAATTAACTATAACATTGCATGTCATATTATACACGTTTCACATTATGTTATGGTACGATGCGTCTTCATTCCATCTTTCTTGGCACTTCATATGACCAAACACACCATGTTTTTTCACGGTATCCACGATATGTCAAGATTTTCAGTCATTAATCATTAAAAGGTTATGCAATATTGAATTAATTATATCTCACACAATGCAATGAGAAATGTTCAGAAGGACTCACCAGAGTTGGTGAGAACGCAACAAATAATTGTAAAATATCATCTTGTAGTTGAAAATGATTCTATGTTCAAAAAATACATTTTTTTTTTCTTTAAAGCACCTTTTTTTTAGAAAAAAGAACATAAAATTGACCCTTGTCGCGCGTCAATGTGTTGCTTTAAATTGAGTCGGGCTCCGTCTGAGATCCGAAGCTGCAAGCTAACTCAGTTTGCCTTATTTTGAACCTCATTCGCAAGCAGCATTGCAGCAAGCTAGGGTTTAGTCTCAAGAGCCAAGGCAACTAGAGAACCGCCTACCATGGTCGTTTCCACCTCCACGCCCTACCGAACTCCCAACAAGTCTTCCGACAAATTCCACCGCCAATCCCTCCTCTACCAGGACCTGTCCTCCCCCTTCTTCTCCTCCTCCGCTACGCAGCACCGTCTCTTCTCCACCCCTTCCCCCTCTCCTCATTCCATCTCCGATCTCCACCGCCCCACTCCATCTACACGCCCTCCGCCTCCTCCCCTCCTCTCCCTTGACGACCTCCCCTCCCCCTCCCCTGACTCGCCATTTCTTTTCGTATCTGCCACTCCACCTCCTACCAAGTCCCAGCCGGAGATTTTCTCAAGGTTCTCTCCGGAGATAAATGGGGCTGACAGGAGTAAAGGATTGGGATCCGGTTCCCCTGTTGAGGGCGTTGTGCATCCTAGTGCGAGTTCCAGTGCGTTGATTACATTGCCTCCACCTAGAGAAGTGGTGAGGCCAGAGATACCAAAGAATTCTTCTTCTCCTATCTGGGAGCTTGATGAAGAGGTCTGGGTTACTGTTTACGGGTATGCATTTTAAAGTCATTTCAATGTTCTAGTTTGTTTTTCAGGGGTTAATTGAGAAAGTGAGTATCATTGCTGTTTGTGAAGGAAATTAATGTGGATAGGTATATCTGTGGTTTACTTGTATATACTAGCTGTTGTTGTTCCTACTTAATTGCTTGTGCCTTATAGTTGTCATAGGATTGCTCGAGTTTTCACTGGTTGTGTCAGTTGTTGGCATGTTTATGCCAACAGTACATTCACAAATCTATGCTCAAATTTGTTCCAGTACAGGTATGAGGTGTTTTGGTTATGGGAACACTTATTAGATTCTATTTTGATGACTAAATCAGAAATAAGCAGCAGAAATAGAAACAACCTAAACTAACAGGCATAGCCAGGAGATCCAATGTGAATTGAACATCAGGATGCATCTAGGCTTGGTTCTGTCAACTAAATGATTGGTTAATAGCATTTGACTTGCTATCTATTAGTAACAGTGATTCAGGGGTTATACAATTGCCTTCCCTTTATTCATTAAATTTTCTTTTTTTTGTGTGTGTGTCAGATTTAACCCTAGTGATACAAACATGGTGCTGCGAGAGTGTGAAAAATGTGGACCAGTCTTGAAGTGGGTCCCAGGCCCCAAAGAGGCAAACTGGATTCATATATTGTATCAGGTGCTCTTTCTTGATTGGTTTTTGTTATTCTTGTTTTGTAACATCAATCATTTTATGGATTGGCTTCGACTATAAGGAAAGAATGTTCATTGGAAACTTCATACAGTTACATTTATTTACAATTACATCTCTTTGAATCTCCCAAAAATGCACTCCATTATCTGTCAGATTTCAGTTGCAATTTGCAATCATGAGGTCTGTTAGGTGGCATTTGCGTATTTTGTAAACCATTGGATACCTTTGTTGAATCCTAGTTTGAATTTTGTAGAGTCTAGTTCCTCTGTAGCTCTTTGAAATTTCATAGAGTGATTCACTATAATTGTGTCATGGGGCCTATAAATTAGAGAGACAGTCAGTAGAGGATGCTATGGACGTAGACTTCGGTTAAATACTTCTGGTATCACAAATTCAAAACAAGGTTTAGGATTGACTAATATAAGAATTCTGTTTCATAGTTTGTATTACATGTTTTTGGTTGGTTTGAATGTTTGCAACTATAAAATAGTGGATAATTTCTACTATTACAAAATGATTCAGATTAGTTGAAAGGACTGTAATTAGTTTGGCATCATTTGTTAAGAGATTACACCAGACTTAAATTTCACTTCTCTGAACTAATCTAGCCAAACAGCACCTAGCTTAGCCCTGCAAAAGGAATCTGGTTTGGTCAATTGAGGCCTCACAAGACAAACTTATTGCTGGTGTTGGAAGGATTAACACCTAGGTGCGTGAAGGAGCCAGATTTTGTTGGGAATGAAAATAACTTATCTGATAAATTGTGCAAAAGAAGAGAATTGAGCAACAAAACACACATTCTCATCAACCAAGTTTCCTCTTTTTGTGTTGACTTTTGACCTCATTGATTGCTAATTCTTTGCTCTCCTCTGTCTCCACTTTCTTTCTCCATTACAGAGTCGATATGATGCACAGAAAGCACTGGCAAAGCATGGTCAGCAACTGAACAACCTTCTCATAATAGGTGTCAAGAAGGCTGATCCGCTTCAGTGTCATTACCTGAATGAAAGTTTTTCTGAGAGCGCATCATCACCCTTACCTCTTACTACTGTTAGCCCAGTATCTGCTAATGCTACACAGAATCTCTTTGCATTGCCCCAAATTTCTTTCAATCTGCAAAACAATGTTGCTATTGATGCATCACAGAATGCTTCTGGAGCTATTGCTTCTCCCTCAAAATCGGTTGTTTCGAGAGTTCTTGACCTTATGTTCGGTATATGAGTTGTGCCAAAGCACTCCAGCTTTTACATATATTTAAGGAATGGGTAGGCTAGATTTGTTGCTGTGGGATTTCATGGTGAAGTTAATCATTGTGAGACCAATTATAAGTAACAGATCTAATTATATCTTGTTAATTTTTTTCCTTTCTTGAGAGGAGAGTTCAGAGTCCAATCAATTTGTATCATGTTGTGTTTTGTTTGTTATACTTCTTTAGTTCTTTTACTTGGGTGGGTCCTTATTTGAAATGGTAAAATTGTGGTGCTATCTCCTTCCTTCCTGCTTGAGTTGGTAATTATTTGCTGCAAAAATATGAAAACTTTTAGACCTTCCAAGAGTTCACATTTTTTGAATATATCATTGTAGATTGTATAAAATCAAAATGTAATCAGAAACGACTCTATCTTGATTGAGTTACAAAACAGGATGAATGAGGCTTTAACATTATTTGTGACTGGTGACTCGAAAGAACTGCCTCTCTTATTTTTCAAGTCTACTAGAGAGCTTAAATTTGAAATAATTTTAATTGTGCCTTCGACAATTACTTCAGTATTGAAAAGTTTGACCTTATTGCCTGCCATGAGGACTTGGAGCTCTGACTCGAGTTACATATTAACTTTGATAACGGTGCCCATGGTATTGCAATCAAATCCTGATTGTACGCGGTGGTGAGTGACTATATAGATACAGACTTACAGAAGTACATTATTGTATGCCAACAGGGAGGACAACATCTTACACTCTCATGTACAGTAAGATTAAGCCTCAACCCCCATTTTTACTTTTATATCGTGACTTGCATTGTCAACCGTCATATCCATGATCCTTTTCTGGGCGCCAGCCTAATCATTTCTATTGTGTTGCCTGGGTACTTGCATGTGTTTCTTTGCTGGTCTTGCTTGCCTCTATTTTCTAAGTCCCTGCTTTAGAATGCGATGAAATCGTCTACGATCGAGAATCCGATTGCATGATTCTAAGATCTGATCTTGGGTTGTTCAATTCGGAGTCGTTCGATTCAATCCAAACGGACAAAATTTATTTAAAAATCTGACTCTAAAAATAAATCAGGGTAAATTGAACCAATCTCGTCTGTTCGTTTTCGATCGGACGATTCTGATCGGGATAGTATGACCCTGATCGCAATTCAAATCGTAGCAGATACGGACCGCTTCAGTGCATTCTATAGGTCGACGTATTGAGGCCATTTAGTACTTTGGTATATCTTATGAAATGTTGTTTAAATATACACCGATTTCAAGTGTTGTATTATAGATGTTTTAAAAGTTCATTAATATAAGTTGTCATTTAATATGAACAACAAAACTTAAGAGCTGCAAACTCATAGGTAGTAAAGCTCTTATCGCTAGTAAAATATAATTGTACTTGAACTTTTAAGAAAGTTAATTGTAAGTATTATTAATCAATCAAAAGATAATTAATCATTACAAAGTGACAAAATATTCATATAGAAATAAAAAAGGTCGTCAAACATAATAATATAAAAAATTAAATGGAAAACCCGACAAGTCCGTACAATAATAACAATTATATTTGTCGAAGCATAAAACTCAAGGAAACCATTCTCTATCTGGAGCAGATAAATTCCAAGAATTTGATCCAGTTAACGACCTATCAAACCTAATTCAACGGATGATACAAACAATATGCTAAACTGATCTCTGAAAAAAATAATAACAACAATAAATAGAAAACCTCATTAACCGACAAAAACATCTTCAGCTGTTTATTATTACTAATGCCTTCCATATACTCTATTCCTTCTGCCTTTCTGCTGGACGTTCAGATGTGTAAATACCAACGTGTAAATGTCAATCACTTGGTTTTCGCTCAAGATTTTTGACTAAAATTTTTAACAAGTAGGAGCCTGCACCTCTCTCTATAAACCTGAAATAACAAGCAACTATTACCCAAATTCGTATTTAAGTTGTGTAAATAACTTGTGATCAATTCAGAAAATAACATAGAACTACCCACACTAAGCATTTGTCACTAAAAAGAATAGCTTGATGCAAATTACTGCAATGACTAAGATATCGAAGCATTGATGAGTACTAGTCATCTCCTGTAAGTCCCAGTTAAGATTTGGACTGTCTTGGACATGAAACTTGCATCCAACAATTTATGTAAAATGTCTGTTCCTACGGTCAATACCCAAAACTTCACTAGATGCCCCTACTGCTCTCAATTTTACTCACCACTATTAACTTGACGATAGAACTTCTAAAGCAGCATAATCAATGCAACATGAAAGACCAAAATATTGGTCTTGTCCACAGCAGAGAGTTCAACTCCTACAAATCACTTCATGGCTTTGATTTATTCAACTGCATACCAAATTAGGTCTGCCTAAATTTGTTCATGAGCTGGTCAAGTTCATATGACATGATAAGCAAAGGCATATAAGTGGGTGTGTCTTCTGAATAAGAACATACCAAAAAAGAGAGAAGTCTTCCACTACAGCATGTATGGTGTCTGCCTCAATGGTGTCTCCTACGGCTCTTCAATCTAGCAGAGGAGAAACTTTTCTGAGGCAAATCAGATAAGATATCAGGGACATGGTGTAGATTTCCCTGCCAGTGGAGCCCAGAGGCAGTAGGTGGGGATGGCATCTCTGGTACAGTCCATGATGATATCTCGGGAACCTGTCCTAGGTACCCCACTGCCTCCATCTCCTCGTCATTTGATCGGTACAGGGATGAGCTCTCTGAACTTCCTAATTTCCCACTGTCAGCCTGTAGAAAAAGTTAAACAAAAGATAGACAAATTTTGAGATACGAGTTCAATATGAGTTCATGTTGATGTACATACTACACAACCAAAAACTGAGCAAAGCAGCGTAGTCAACCGAGACTGACTGAACGTAATACACAGAAAGGTCATCTCAACTGGATGTAGGTAACCGGACTTGCAAGTTAGACTTTAGGTTGGGGGTCATATCAGCAAGTCCATGCCAAAGCAAAGAGACAGCAGATGACATGGATTAGAATGAAGCAAGATCAAACTGTCCCAAGAAATGAACCAAGGACAAGCATTATTTCAGACCCAAATCTGACAAAAACCCCAAATCACCAAAATGATCCTACACAGAATATGTTTTTTTTAGAAAAAAGGAAAATAATAACGACAAATAAGGAAACATAGGATCATACTTGACGAAATATACAGATAATTCGTAGGTAAATATGGAAACGTGAAGGCCCAGAAGAATACAAACCTTTGAAGGACCATGTTCAGGAAACCCAAAGCCACCATTGAACTCACCAAACCCAAAGAATTCATCCAATGGCCAATCAGGCATGGCACCTCCAAAGATGCTGCCTGATGTTGCCATTTTAGCTGCCATACCAGCATTGTCCCTACCTGCTTGATTCACATTAACCCCAATATTGCTATTTCTCTTATTACTGAATTGTTGATCATCGAACATGGGCCACTCATGCAAAGAACTAGTTCTACCCGCAATATCAGTCATGGTAGCGAGACCCCCATCCCAGGTTACCTGACCTGACATAGAAGTGCTTCTCTGGAAATATTTAGTTGGAGGTGGTACAACTAGTTGTTTGTCTGTGGGTTTATCTGGCCTGGCATCATTATTCTGGTTTTGTTGGCTAGCGTTGGTGGATGGGTCTGCATTGTCAGATGGCTCAAGTCCAACTTGGACTCCTGTTAGCAGAAATCTCTGATGAGAAGATACATAAGGGTTTGCCGAGTGTATGGTCATGTCACAATTTCGGCACAGAATTGCACGATCTTCAAGGCAGAAGAAATATCCAGAAGCCTCCTGAAATCAGAAAATAAAGAAGAGATCAATTGAACAACTTTTCTTTGTCTAAATTATCATTTCATATATCAAATTGAAATCTCATATACAGATCAAATTTCGTTCGGGACAGAAATCAGTTGATGCCAGCCTAAAAGCAGAACTTCCTTTCTGTATTTCTTGTCTTATTAAAATTTAAAATGGTTACTTTAAGCAAATGAACTTTCCAAATAGAAGAAACATTTCCAGAACTATCGATTAAGAGATAAATAAAGTAAGAAATCATAAAAAAAATATATTGAAATTCAAACAATCTATACTATTATATAAAGCATCTAAGAATTGGAGGGTCCATTTTTTGTCATGGTAAATTTTTATTATACCCATTTTATCCCTCAATTAGATAGATAATATTTATTGTTGGTTGATCGAACGTATGTGATCGCGTCCATTGATCCCCTCTTTCTCTCCATTTCTTTCTCTTATATACTATTATTTTCATAATTTTTATTTTTTTATTTAGCAGTCTTGTGCATATTTAGTAAGAAATTAATGGTGATAATATATGTTAGAATAACTTACTTTTCTTGCCATAAAAATTATGAATCATTAACTCATATTATGCAAAAATCTCATCCAAAATTAAATATAGTCTTTATTATATGTTTTCTCTATAATTTGGTGAATTTATAATTTAATATTAGATAAATAAAATTTTTTTATCTTATAATATTTTAATGTTTAAATAAAAAATTCTGCTGCAACGCGCGGGTATATCGCTAGTTACTCAAAAACGAACTAGCAGTCGTAAGTATAAAAAATTCACCTAACGAAGTCACGGGCGGATGTAGCAAGCTCGGCCGGTGCCCGGCTTGATCTAATATTATACAGTATCCGGGCCTCATAGCTTGGTTGAGCAATAAATTTATTTTTCAGTTATGTTATATAATTGTGTCAGGCTTAAAAAAAATTTGGATCCCCCACTGCACAAAGTGTCGGGGAAGGGGGGTGTAAAGGAGTGAGAGATACCTGACAGATGTCACACTTTGGGACTGAACACGAGGCTCCACCACCGCCACCGACCGTGCCTGAAAAAGACATCAAAGAGATCCTTTGATGCTTCCCGGCGAGCTTATTGGCTGCGTGAACTCTCTCGTCACAAACCAAGCACAGCGCGGCCTCATCAGCACAGCACATCACCACGGCCTCCGCCGCTTCACACGCGTTACACAACACTTTCATCTCTCTCTCTCTCTCTCTCTCTCTCTCTTCTCCGTTCACTTTATTGCGGTCCCGGGGCTTTATCTGATATAGGTGGCGTAGCCTCTATTCGCGATGAAAAGAAGTTGGAAACATCGCAGCTATACGGTGGCTGGCTGGAGATATTATTCGAGAGTGGGGCCTGTGGGGGCGGTAACCAACGCGGGGGCTGACCGGTTAATTGACATGTGTCAGTTATGTAGTCTAGAGTCTGGACTCTAGGGCGGTTGCCGGTTGGGAATTGGCAAGACCCGATTTAACATCTTCTTCATGTATCGGCAAAAGGTCACGAGTTAGGTGTACCAGGTCCAGGTCTAGTCTACAGTCTAATATCTTCTTCACTTTAATTCCCAACTCGCTTTGACTCGCAGCTAGTAGAGCTGGGTCCACAGTTAAGGACAAAATTTTCCTTTTTAAAATATGGATTAATTAGATACATGATTGTTAAATTTAGTTTCATACTAAAATAAAAATTGCTCTTTAATCAGTGAGGAGGGATTAGCTACTAGTATTATTTTTTATACCTTAAAAAAATATTTTCTAAACATATTAAAATGATTAAAAATTGAAAAATAATATTTTGACGTATGGATAGTTTATTAATCAAATTTTATGTAAATCAAATATTACTTCGTAATATATTAAAGACTGATTTTTTAAATTAAAATTTTCACATTGCTTGATGTCTAATCAATGAATTTATGTACTTTATGTCTGTGGTGTGGCGTTTCATATTGATAATTCAAGGTGATGTTTGGTTGAGTCATAAGTGTTTTTATTCTTCACTTATTATAAAGAGCGCATGTACTATATTATAAAGATTGTATGTACTAAAATTTTCTAATAATGTTCAGCACTTTTAGCATTGCTTTCTTTAAATTGATGATGAAAATCAAATATCTATGATGATGAGTAGTTCAGATTTTGACCCAAATCACTTTTCTTCTTCATTTCATTTTTTATTTTTTTATTATACATTAATAGATAGTCTAAAAAAAATTATACATCAAATATTATTGATTCTTATTATAAAAAAATATTCACTGTACAATATTACTTAGAAAAAATTATTGTATTTATAAATTATTTTTACTAAATAAGAAATTGGTTTTATTTAAAAATATAAAAGTATTTATAATTAATTTGGACATAAATTATATCTAATTAAAATATATTATTTATTTATAAAAGAATTAATACTCTACATATAATACTTTTTAAAACTAAGAGGAGGACAGGTTTCATTCTAGTGAAAGAAAAAAAATTAGGTCTTTGGACCATGCGATAAATAAAGTAATTAATACACCAATTATGGTGCTTTTTACTGACAAAGAAGTATAATCAGAGGACAGAGATTAGCAAACGCGTTTTGATTATGGAGGTACACGTGTTACAAAAACGTTTGTACGATTTGAACTTCTCTTTTTTCAGATTTTTTGTTACCTCATAACCCAACTCAAAAAATTTGATCACGTGCTTCAATACACAGACTAAATCCGCGTTCTCTTAATATCACCTTAAAAACCCGTTGTCTTTATATCAACCTCATATACTCTTAATAACTAATTATAAATGTCTAAATACTCCAAATTAAGTAGGTTTATGACATTATAAAATATCTGCCGACGACTAGTATTTTGATGAATATGACCGAAATTTTGTACCCGGTCAAATATCCCAACTTAAAAAGTTGACCACGTGCTTAAGTAAAAGAGTAAATCACAGTTCTAGTGAATATGTACATCCTTAAAATATATTATCTTTATACCAAGCTCGTATACTCTTAATACCTAATTGCAAATTCAAAGTGTTTTAATAGTATATGTCTATAAATAAGGATCATAATCTTCATATTTATCATAATATACCTTAACATCGACTGAACAAAGTTAATATATTATCTGTATTTCAATCTGTATATCATCATATACTAATCATTATGTGTATCATAAAAACCATAATTATCAAGTAAAAATTCATCAAAAAATAACAACTAATCATTACATCCATAATTCAACTAAATAAAAATAACAACTAAACATTAGGTATTTAACACTTAAAAGTATAATTATATCTAAAATTCGACGTTGTCATCGCTGCAATCAACAAAGTGCCAATATATGTCACAAGAAAGTATCATTACATCTAAAATCAATAAAGTACCAATACATCTCACAACAAAGTCAACAAAGTTTCATTCCAACTCAAATTCATCAAAATCATCACAGAAAATGAATTACCATTTCATTACAACAATCAAGTTACCCAATGCTTCAAGTTGCTATCATAAGTGAGAATCTTGTAAGCAAGCACGAGATGATATTTTTTCATGTCATTCTAATATTAAAAATAAATTAATTAATAAACTAGAAATAAATTTCATATTTATATCAATTTAAAAAAATAAAAATAGATATAAATTACTTGGGTGAAATTCATGGAAAGTCCAGTTACAATGTTGTACATGTAACGAAACAAAAATATTCCACAATCATTCGAATTCTTCTGTTTTGGGAAATCCATGAATTTATATAGTGTAGAGTTCCAGGCTTCTTTGTCTACAAATAGTAATTTATGTTATCAATAAATAGTACAAATTATATAATACATATCAAGTCTTAATAGCTATAATAATAATAATGTCTTTATATAACATAACTAGTCTCTATATTTAATTTACAACATCTATATATGTGTCATACAAAAAAGTTCTCAAAGTTCTGATATTAAATTTTTTCAATTGCCAAAAAAAATATGAATATAAAATTTCATAATATTTTCTAAATATAGATATTCTTATTATCTTTACTAAGCACTTATAATTGATAAATTTATATTTAGTATTTTTCAATATCTTAAGATCTTATAATTTATATTCATACAAAAATAATCTCAATAAATAATAAAAATAATTATGGCAAAAATAAGTTTAATATTTAATATAAATAAGTCTTAATATCTAACATAACACATCTTATTGTATCATTCAAAACATAATTTTTAGTTTAATCTTAATTTTCACTATTATAAACAAATCTAAATATATATTACATACACATTTCAATATGTAGTGTACATTTACTGACTAAAATTTATATTAATATATCATTCAAAATATAATTTATAATTTAGTTTTAATTTTCATTAGTACAAACAATATAGTCTCTGTAGTTTTGTGTTGAAGTTTTTTCAATCTCAATTCTCAATATTATGATCCAAGTATTTATAGTTTTGTATAATAATATTTTATACCTAGTACAATTAAGTCTTCTTATCTATTATATTAAGTATGACGTACATATATTTAGTGTAATAAAATATTTTTCTTGTGTTCTCTCCCATCTCTTAACCAATTCATTCAAATGAATACTCAAATTTTATCTTTTTACTCCCAAAAATTAATCTAGCTTCATTTCTTGATCAACCGATCTTCAAAATATGAGTTTCAACACATTTTCTTTGTGCATGAGAAATAAAATGATGATCCAAATACTTAGAACATTAGAACACTTGTTTAAATCTTCGCATATCATCTTCTTGACCTAGAAAAAATATTCCATCCATCGATTGAGATTCGCCCACACTAAATTACTCCAATTAAATTTCTAATCAAGATGCTTTCTTCTTTGATTTCTCCTAAATTATTGATCATTTTTATGTGTAATTTAGCTCATTGTGTTCTCCTCGTCGCTTTCTTTCAAATGATATATAGCATGAAGGATAACTCTCAAAGATGAAAGAGATACCATTGAAACTTTTATTCAAACGGGTCAAGTACGTGACCCGTATTTTTTTATCTTTCTTTCAAATCTAAATTGAATAACAGTTCAAAAGTAGTTATATTAGTTAAGATAGTTGGTGTATAGAAGTTGGGGTATAGAAATTTTTTCTCTTTTTTATTTTGGTAAATGAAAAAAAGGAAACTGATATGATTACCCGAGTTTTTACATCTCCAAGTCAGATTTGAGTTTTAAACTCGGGTATATATTTTTTTCTTCTGTTTATTTATTTATTATTTTTTAATAGATTTTAATAGTTCATTTAGTTTGTTTATTATGTTTAAGTTTATTTTTTTAATTTAGCTTATTTTTTAATATAACAACGGTTTTTAATTAATAACCATTATTAAAGGGTCCTTTATCAATGATTATTAGTTAAAAATAATTGCTAAATGACTCTTTAACAAGGGTTATTAATGAATGGAGTCAGATTAATTAATAATCATTGTGAAAGATAATTTTAATTTTTAAAAAAATTAGCTATAACGTTCTTTATGAAGTCAGATTGATATATAGAGTCAACAATGAAAATAGTCAAATTGATTAGATAAGAACAAATATTATTGTATATTATTCACTCATTCAATAACTAATATAAAAATATAATTATGCATCCAATAATAAAAATATATTTACTCAATAATACATACAAACATCATGCTCATGTAATAATATGAAAAATTATATAATTTCTATGAAAAAAATCTAAAGAAAGAAATAAAAAATAAAAGTTAAAACATCAAAAGCGTTTTTGAGAATGAAGATGATGTTTTTGGACGGCATAAGTTATGGTCGCGTAGCACGTCCTAATCAGAGTTTTTTTTTATCAAAAGTTATGGTCATTTGAAGTTGAGATGGTCGAATTTTGATTTTTATTTCTTCTCTCTCTTTTCTTTCTTCTTTCTCTCTCACCTCTCTTTTTATATATGAAAACAGATGAAAAGAGATTGATAATCCGTGTA
>CAXKVV010000172.1:0-25710 GCA_964058805.1 Schoenoplectus triqueter | reverse complement strand
AGGATTTCAATGATGCATGTTATATTAGGAGTGTCCAGTGGATAAAATTACTTCTCAACATATAATATAATTTTTAAATTTCGTAAGATCCGATCCCTGCTGATGCATCTCATTCGGTCCCACACCATACATGCAAATGTTGTATAATATTTTTCTTTAGTTTTAGAAAGTTTCAAATAAAAAGAATGCTAAACACAAATGAAGTAGTATAACAATTTTAAAATTATAAGTTGCACAGTACCCATGAAATTATACTGCAAAATATATCACATCATTATAAGTGGTGCAGTCAGAATTTTGACTTAATGGGGTTCCATAATTTTTTTTAATGATAATTCATCCACATAAAATTTAATATAATAATAATAATTTATAAATAAACAATTCAACATAAAATTTAAGACTTAAATTAAACTTAATAACTTCAAAATAATAGTTCCCAAAATACAAAATAAAATGCATTCATGCATTTATAAATTATAAAATTTATCTATGAGTTTTCATCTTTTGATAATTTTGCATAATCTCTTCATTGGAAATTATATTAAACATATTTTTCTCTATGTAAGTTACAAGACGATTATTCATCCAACTATCGCTGTCACACCGTGAAATTTAATTAAGCAATAATAATAATTAAGAGGATAATTAGAACAATCTAGCATAAATTAACAAATAACATAACCAACAATTAAAAGAATATATATATCTATATATATATATAAGTAAAGCTAACATTAAATAATAGTAATTTTTCTAATTAATGATGACTTAGGTAAATTAGTAGATGAAAACCCAATTCCAAATAAATTTAAAAGAATTAGATAATTAACGAGCCTTAAATAACTTAAATATGATGAGGATTAGCAAAATAATATAAGGCCCAATATTTAAAAGGTCTCAATATAATAAAGTGATTGAAACTAAAAATGGGTTTATTTAATTGGAAGCCGCCCCGAAAGGTTCGGCGGTATCCATGAACTAATCACGTAAACTTGAAGATCGGGAAATGATTATATTCCCTTACTGCCCCCGATTCGGGATATCGGTGCATTGGCACCAACGATTTGGTAGTCAGCGTATGATCCCGAACATTAAAACACCAACACATTAATAAAACAATAATAATTTTCTTAAATTAGTTTACTTCTTTTTATTTTTAATTTTTCTTTTAGCTTTTCTTTTTTAATTTATTTTAAACTATTTTCTAATTTATGAAAATATAATGTTAAATATATATATATATACATAATAATAAAAGCAAAAGTAATAAGAATAATAATTAGGATATAATGAATATATATTAGTATATATATATATTAATCAATTTCTCTATTTTTATATTTAAAAGAATATTAGAAATAAAGAATATATATAAAATAATATATATTAATTAAATCCTTTATTTTTGAATAAATAAAAGAATATTAGAATAAAATATTAGATATATTATATATTATATATTATATATTAATCAATTTCTCTATTTTAAATTAAATGATTTGATAATTAAATCCATAAACTCGAAATTTAAAATAAAGTATGAACGTATAAACGCGATCAAGAACGATAAACACAACTTAACGGATTGATATGCGAGAAACTAAAATTTCTGGCACCGCTTATATGCAACAGAAATGCTGCCGAATTTTTCAAGAAAAGACGATAAAACCCAAATAAACGTTTAATTAAATTATCAATCTAATTTAATTATTAATTGTGAAGTAAATCAAGTTAAAACTAATAAATATCTAATTTAAATTAAATAGGTGATATAGTCGACTCGGATCCACTTGCGGAGTACGAGGTCACTCCCGACCAGACGTACGCGGACACCGACCCCGAGGCCGGTGTTCCACTTCTGGAGTAGAGCGACTTCGCGATCATCGCTAGCACTCTCAGGTACGGTTTCCTGAGATTTAATCTTCTTTGTTCAGAGTTGGGAACCTAAACCGAAAATAAAATGTTTTTAAAATAAATCTGATCTGCGGTACTTTTGACCAAACTTTGATTAGAGACCAAAATCTGACCTGTCATCTGCATCCGGTAAAATGGACCAACATATTTGAGACATACCCGTATTCGCATGTCATATCATATCATATTTCATGTAGATAGGGTAGGAGTAGGATTCGGGAAATAGTCCCGAGATAGGATTAGATAGAATTAAATAATTCAAGTCGTAGATTATAATTATTAGGAAAATATTATTACTATCACTAATTATTAATTAAGTCAGGTAGTTAATCATGCATAAAATTCATGGGAGTGCTGAGAGGCGGACCGGGTAATTCTCAGTCTGAGGTTGTCTTGCATAACCAGACCGTTGTGGTTACGTACGGTGGCCCATAGGCCCGTGGGACCCACCGGTCTGTATATGCACTGCACATCTTTGCTTGTCGGGTTATCCACCGACCCCGTTAGTTGACGGGTTCGGCTGTGTCAGAGTATTTATTTTTTGATCAATATTATATTATTATTATTATTAATATAATTAAGAATGTTAATCCAAATTTGAGCGATCAGGATACCATGTTTTTCAGTATTTTGTGTGGACGGTCATATTCAAGATTGGAATCTACTCCGAGATATTATATTATTTTATTTATCCGGTTTATTTAGGATCCTGGTATTGTCCGAAGGGTTTTCTCCTTTGTCTCTTAGTTGGTACAGAGAAAGTCGGGATGTGGTCCTCTGGCCCTAGTGGGTACAGTGTAGGCTTCCATTTGTATATACCCCATTTTTTTTATTTTACGGGATGCGGTCCTCTGGCCCTTGGCTGGTACAGTGTAGGCTCCCATTTATTTCCGATTTGTCAATTCACGGGTAGTTATATCCTTTGGCGATATGGCAACTGAAAGCATAAATATTAAATCCCCTTGTTCATATTATTATTATTATTATTATTATGTGAGGTGGATCATCAGTTTCAGAATACCGAGTACGTGCTTTTAGCCGTCACCCTCCTAGGGCGTTATCGCTCCGGGAGGCCGAATTTTCTCAGGGTATTCAGGGCATTGGCGCCCGCTTACTCGAAAATCCTAAGTTTGTAAGTTGGGCCCGAATACGTGCCCGCTTAGGTAAGTCACAAGTCCAGGGCCCGATCACGTGCCAGCTTGTGGATGGACTGATGATCTGCAACTGGGTTATATCTACACGAGTGTTTTAAATCTCATACCTTATATATATATTTATTATATACTATATCAGTATTCCCACAGATTTTTCATTTCGGGTTTATTTGTCATTTCATGTCATCCATATAGAGGTTGTTCTCAAACGTGCATAAAACATTATTATTAGTTATACATATTTAATATAATGCATTTAAAATATAGTATCGGTATTTGGGTCCAGTCTAGGAAAGAAAATGAAATCTTAAGGCTGGATCTAAATCCGTACTGAGTAATTTTTAAAATACTCACGTTTCCACGGTGGTTGTGGGATCCAGGTATTACAGGTGCGGGATTGAGTGTGGATGAGATTGCTAGGTGCATTCCTGCGTGATATCAGAGGTGTCTTGCCGCATCAGCACAGTGAGGCGGGTAGATGATTAGGACTTATCGGGCTACGGGTTTTTGTTTATTTTTTTGGGATTTATTTGAGAGATTTTGCTACCCATTCCGATGGAGTTAGCCCTGCCGGTGTCTGGCGTTGTATTTTTCTGTATATTCTGGACTGTCATTATTTTGTATTATTATTATTGTTTTATTTATTATGAGACTTACTTTATTTTATTTACTTAGCCTTTCGTACGCACGTCTCGTCGTGCGTACGTGGCGGAATTAAGCACCCCTAATCCAATTTAATATTTCTGGGATGTGACAGCGAGAGTGAGGCGAGGTTGAGCAATGAGTCAAGTCAGGAATTGAAGGTAAGAAAAGAGGAATCGATCAGTCAAAGGCATCCAGTTGGGGTCCTTGCTGTTTCTTTTTTCACAGCAATCTCTATAAAAATCATATTGTCAGTGATATCCTAGGACCCTAAGTCTAAAGAGTAGCTTTGCTCTTGATTATTACATTATTATTTCAAATATATAGAGTAAACTTAGGCACCTACTCTTCAGACTATCAAGTTTTTTGATGCTCTTAACAAAAAATATACTTTATCATTTTTACATTTTAATTTATATTGCTCGATAAATTTTATATATTCAAATTTTGCAAGATACTATTTTTTTTATTTCTATAGCTTTTCTTAGGTAATTATTACAGATTACTAAAAATAACCTATTTTTATATTCACATGTTTGTTATCTTATTATTATTTTGAAAACATCTTAAAAAACTGAAAGAAATACTAAAAAAAATCTTAAAATTATAATTTTGTATGTATCGTGTAGAGAAGAGAGACAATATTGCCCGTCTTGCTCCTCCATTCCCCTGCGTCAGGTCGGCAAGTCCCCACTTGCATGTGGTTTTTAGGGGCTCCATTTCTTTAAGAAAATGAGGGGCCGGGGTGGGATAAGTACAGAGACATTGTATATTTTTTTCTGTAGAGAATTCATTAAGTAATATAAATAAAGTTAAAAAATGATAATATATTATAATTAAAAGCATTAAGGAACTTGATGCTCTTCAATGATCCTAATATTCAAATATACAAAAAAAAAAAACTGTTACAAAACAAGTCCTAAGTGCAGGATAAATACCACAAATGATGCGAACGAAATGAATGACAACCACATTTAAAATCACAAATTTCTTTTGCTTTAAAAAAAAAGCTGCATCAGTGACGTAATTTATCCTCACAGTCCTCGTCTGTTGTAGGTTTATAGAATTCTCTGAATGCTCCATCTAACCTCTCGCCAATATTCTCTGACAAAGAGGATGAGGATATAATAATGTCTTTTTCATCCTATGGGTTTAGGACTAGAATAACAAGAAATATCTAATTGTGATAATTTTGTCCTCTCCTCCTTGAAATTTTAAATTTAAGAATGTTGAAAAATAGTAAATAATATAATAGTTCAAGTGATAACTAACTAGAATAACTTATAAAAGATTATAGATCCAAACCTCAATGAAAATTATCAAGAGTTGAAAATAAAATTTAAGAACTAGACTCATATCTTTTTCTAAAAAAAATGAAGAATGTTGGAGAGATTAATATGGTCCTGATCAAAAGTGAATCAATAACACATCGTGTAATGATAGAAAGGGCATTATATTTGTAATTTGATTAATTAAACTTTACCTATTTTATTTTTAGTCAAAGCGTGTCACATTTCTATTTATTTTTCTAATATTATGAATTACTGTTAATTACTCGTGCTTCCGTATAACTTTTTTCAATGAACATATTTATATCAAATATATAGATTAATTATGACCACGTAAAACAGAACACTTGTGTGCTCTATGTATAATTTTTTTTCAATGAAAACTGTAAAATGTATAGATTTTGACGGAGAAAACAGTTATTGCAATGGAGTTAATTACATTCATTTGTAATTTGTTTGGTAAAAAAAATCCAACTTATACTTAATAATTACAATAAATATATTGGAATTTAACAGTATATAAAAATCATTTTAACAATCTAATTAAACGAAACGAACCTAATTCGTTTAGAATCCTAACTTTTACACAGCGGCAACTAATTTTATTCACACTCGTATATATAATATTATCCAAGCCATACTTACCCGAAAGCATCGATACCATACTAGAGCTGTTCCTATCCGCATCTTCTTTTTTGTCCTAAACTAGCTTGAGTGCATTTAGTTGCAAAAGAAATGATAATGAAATAGCTATAATATTTATGACAGCGCTGTATTTATGAAGATTCAATAAATTATTAGTTAGAGCCGAATACTTATAATTATAATTTTAAGATGCTATTTGATCAAGTCTTACAAATAAATAAATAATATATATATATATATATATATATATATATATATATATATATATATATTTACTGAACAATCATCCCAAATATTTTTCGAGCTAGACATTTTTGAGCTCGAAAATAACTCAACACTCATTTCTAATATGATCGTTAACGTCATAAATTCTTTGTACCTCGCATTCATTATATATGACTGGAGACACGATCTGGTTCAATTAAGACCATAATTTCACTCATAAAACCTCATTAATCTATGTTAATGAGTCTCATTTATGACATAACTCCTATATAATATTGCTGAGGACTTAAAAGGAGATTTCCATTCCCACACACAGAACATATAAATTAAGGTAACGCTTGTGTACACCAAACACACATCTAAATACTATATTTCATTCTCAACGTACAACTTGAGCTCCCAAACTAGAACATGTCAAATTTACATAAAAAATACATCACTTTCAAATAGTATGTATTACTATAAATTATACTACTTGAAAGATAACTCTAGGTGAATTATATTATTTTATTATTATTTTTAGGTCGTTTTTCAAACATCTAAAAATATCAAGAAAACAAAAAATAATAAAACTTTGTATTACATAAAATTTCAATATTTAGAATTATGGTGAGCAACTTGAATTTGCAGTATGAATTTTCCTTTTCAATATTTTAACATTGTTTATAAAATAGATCAATTGTGAAAGTTTAGGTTCACTATATGAGGATGATTTAACATATTTTCAAGTAAAGCTTTTGCTCTTGTTCGGTTAGATATAAAGTTAAGGATACATAATTACTTATGCAAAATTATGACAATATAAATTATTTTTGTTTGGTTGAGAAATTAAAAGAATAAATAAGAGCCATATTTAGTTTGAGAATAAGTAGAGAATAATTTTTATACTTCATTTAAGGAGCTAAACATAAATAATTAATAGGGGCATAAAGATGCAAAATGAGTGATTGCGACTCCATAAGGAGTCTAGAAAGGATCCTCCAAGTTACTTCACCTCCGGACCCACAATTCATACTAATAAATATTATTATTACAAACATTATTAATATAATATTATTATAATTATAATTAATATTATGATATTACTAATCTTATTATTAATAAAGTATAATTATAATCTTATTTTTCATTGTCATCATAATTATTTATCATTGTTATTCAATGACACTATCACATTTTATTAATTTTATACAATTATTTTATCATAAATATTGATATATTATAATTAATTAATTATAATCATAATTTATCATATTGTTTTTATATGATTATATAATTATTGTTATCAATTTATTACTGTTATTTTATTATTATTATTATAATAATAAGAGAAAGTGTAAAATACAACGTGTTTCACGGATGTGTTCGTACACCACGTCAAAATCTCAAATTTTAAGTTCAAAATGACCAATCCAATCCGTTCAATTTATTTTTCATATCAAACTCTTATAGAAAACTAAAATTTATATTTTTTTGAATTTTTTTTAGGCCAAGAGAAAGTTGTTTGATAAGAATTTTGAATCGTTCAATAGATGATTTTCTTCCTATACAAAAAATAGCAAAATTATTTTTAAAAATATAAAGAATTTTCATCCAATAGTGATGATTTAAGGATTTTGAACGGATTGGATTAGACATTTTGAACTTGAAATTTTAGATTTTAACATGATGTACGAACATATTTGTGCAACGCGTTGCATTTTAGATTTTCTCTAATTATAATTATTATCAACTATAACAATTTAATAACAATAATATGTTGACAGCATCTTAACATCTTTTATATATTTTATTCAATGTACTGACATAAATACTCTTCGGCATTAATTTGCAGTTAACTTAAATACGTATATAATTTATACGAATATCCATCATTCTTAGTAATATATATATTTTTTATTTTTTTATTTTTCAAAGTGAGGTTTATTTTCTTTCTCATCAACATCCAACTCAAAGCAAACAAACAAAAAAAAAAGAGAAGGAGAACAACAGGATATTGGAACAAACAATAACTGAGATACCAGCTGCTGAATTTGTGAATAACTAATCCTCATGCAGTTAGTGCTAGCTGATACAACTTCAAAATTTATAATTATTTATTTTAGGTGAATTACATATCTATTTTATAAATTGTGATTATTTTTGTCTCTTCATAGAAAGCCGCATCTTCAAGTCTTAAGGAAATATTTAAAAAATAACAGATGTTAAGACTAAGCAAACCCCTACTAAAAAAATATTATTTTAGAAGTTCATGGTATATACAGTGTATACTATATATATTATAATGGCATCCATATCTAATTAGATTTTCCGAAAGACTTCTTTTCATTATCTTCTCAATCTTGACCTCTCCACAAATGCACAAAAGTGAAGTCAAACGTGGGGCACGTATCTTCTTTGTTACTGTACTAATTTATGGTTTATTTTATGCTAATAGTATTCCAGAGCTTTCCAATAGCCTCTACTTTGATCCGACATCCTACTCCTTATTTAAAAGAAGATTGAAAATTTTATCTGAAACATAAAAAATATCAACAATTGATCAATTATTATTTTTTATCTACACCATTCAATATATATATATATATATATATATATATAAGTTAATGCATTAGTCTTTTAGTAAAGATGCAACCCGGAATTAAATTTTTGTTAAGGAAATTAATTGACAATTATGTGAAAAGAATATAATAATCTGAAATCAATGACATAGTTATTATACTCCCTCTATAAACATATCAATTATAATATAATATGCATCACCCTTCCATTTGCAGCAGGCAACAAAGAGCAAATAATAATATCAGAAAAAAATAAAGATCGACTAAACACGACGCATTCTTCATATCATTCCATTTATAAATTAATTATGTTATAGGAAAATGCAAATAATAATATTTAAATTTTCAAAATAATTGTTGATTTATTTCAATGGTAAAAAATAAATGTAAATTTTTCTAGCTCCACAAATATGGTGCATGTTGTACATTAAATATCATATTTGGTGTTGAAATTTACCCAGCGCTTGTAGTTCAGTAGTTATGATATATCCAAATTAATTGATCAAATAAGCAAGCGGTAGAGGAAACAAAAGAATAATTGCGTTTTGCACTTTTTTTTTTAGTTTTCTTTTTTGATATTTCTACTCTTTAAACTTCGGTTTTTTGTTTTTTTTTAGATGTTCACGCTGTCGGTGTGGCACCAACTAAGTTTGCAGCCCATCAATCTAATTCAGATTTCTGAAATTCTGAAGTGATTAATGTTTTATGCATCAGTGATTGGCATTTGGTATAATTCTTACAATAAATTCAGCTACGCTCAACAACTCAAGTGATTTTCATATTATATTCTACAAATTACTTGAAATAATTAACCTGAATTCCGTCAATATATGTAGTCGTGTCACTAATTAATTAGCCCTCTAAACAAGTCGAGATGAGTGAACGACTAGCTCAATGGAATTCAATAATTTTATTATTGAATTCCAAACTCGTTTTTACAAAATCGAAAACAAGTATGACAAACCAAACTCGTTTTTACTTCTTTTCTCTCGAAACAAATGATAATGATACACGCGCGTACCAGCTACCATATTAGTTATCAACAGCTAAAAAAAAACAGAGGATACTGACGAATGTAGTAATTATTAGTAGGTCACTCACTCAATTGCACTCAGGATCCAGTTAACATTTTGTTAACAAGTTTTCTTAGAATTATGTTTTTTAAACCGGTTTTGGCAGATTGATATGAATTTTATATTGAAGGAAAATACTGTAGTGATACCAAAATTGATATCATAATCGATACTATTTTAGTATATAAGTCAAATGAGTTAATATTTAAATTAACGATGTTATTATTCAACTTATTTTATAAGTATAATATTATCGTTCAAATTAAATGAGTTAAATACAGTGCAACATAAGTTGAATAATAAAATTATTAAATTGAACACTAACTCATTTAACATGAATACTAAAATTAGGTATCAACTATATATTAGTTTTGATATCTATTATCAGCTCTCATTATTGAAATCCATTTAGTTGCTTCGTTGTGTGCGTCTCCAGGATTTACGTATGCATACCTCACTGCTTTTGCATTTTTTTTGTGAGAACTAATTAAGATATTACACTCAAAAAAGGAAGCAAGAATATTTTTCATATCTACCTTTTGGAATAAATCCAAATGGCTAGAGCTACAAGCCTACAACTGTCTGAAAGTGATTTTCCACTAGTAAATGGATTATCAAGATGATAATTAGAACCAATCTGAGAGGATAAAAATGGGTTCAGCACGAAGCCGCCTAACAGATAGGATGGGACAAATTTTTAATATAAGGAGAGTTTTCTGTCAAAAAAAAAAACACAGTGTGTATTAGACACCATTAAAATTTTACAAATGTAATTATGTATGCTTAGACAGCTAAGACAAGTATAACTTTACAAAAAGTTTGGACAAATTAATGTGTCCGTCACCATTCATGTAGTTTCGTCCCATAATAATGGGTTTCTATTTTTTCTTCTAAAGAGTGATTATAATGTACATTAAAATTTCCGATATTGAAAAAAAATCTATATTTAATTCTAAAAAATTAAAATTATGAATGTAATTTCAATTTTTTTAAGTATGATGTACATTAAATTGGAGTTGACTTAGAATTTAATTGATCGTTTACGATAAAGTCATTAAAACTTCCTCATTAAAACAAAAATTATGTGACGGCCGGAACAATACGAATTTAGTATACATGATATAAATACATCAACAATTTATTTTTCTTATTTAAATAATATTCTTTAATTAACTAGTCGGAAGAATTAATCTGTTTCATTGATACAAGTTCTTCTCAGCCCAGGATCGGGGCCACTCTATGATAGAAAAACTTTATACGTGATCCTCTAATGAGAAAATAAATTATTTTATTATTATTGATCTTTCAGAAAAACACAACATCGTTAATTACCGAATTTCTTTAAATCTTCTAGCGATTTTTTTCTAATCCGATGGAGCGATTGAGAGGATCGACACAGATAGTTTCTGTCTATGTCTGAAACTCTATGTTTTGAGAGAGATTTGGATTTTTTTGTTGAAAATGAAAAGATGTCAGAAAATAAAAATAGGGGAAAATGAGCACCAATAAGCCAACAGTCTCCCTATATATAATGAACGCCAATGACTAAGCCACCAATTATTTCTTAGCGGATCAATATCAAATCCAAATCTTCTCTTAACGAGTTCGTTGTTTAATCAGAAAATTATCTATAATTGTATTCTCTAGAGACCAATAACATAATTATATTATTATCAAACTTTATATAATTTAGACCATTACTAAATCATAAAGTTATTAATACACATTCTACACATTAAAAAGTTCAATTCTCATAACACATATTGAACCCGATTAATAATACAGAATTTGATCACTTCATAACAGGTATAATTTGACAGCCCATTATATAATATATATTTATATTACATATAAGTTATATTATAATTAATAATAATTAATTTCAACGCTCTGACCTTGATTTTTTTTTGTCTAACCCTATAAAAAATAAGTATTATATATATCCTTGATTTCAAAAAATTTACACGAATATGTCTATTTTATAAATGCCAGCATTCGCAACTCAATCCAAACGTCAACATTCAGGGAAATAGAGATCTGCAAACGAGACTCAAGTCGAACATAAAAAAAAATTGACAAATTTTCTAAACACCGTTGAACGCCATATCTTGACTCCAAAGTCATAATATCGGCATTCAGATATAATAAGTGAACATCAGAGTTTGAACTCTAGCGTTCAGCAGCGTTTAGAAAACTTGTCAGTGTTCAACTATTATATCTGAATGTCAGAGTTTAGACTCTGGAGCCTAGACTCTAGCATTCAGCAATGTTTAGAAAAATTATTAATTTATCCAAAAAGTGCAAATTTCTATTTCCCTGAAAAGTGGCGTTTGAATTTGACTTGTGAACGCCGACGTTCAGAAAATAAATATATTCATGCCAAAATTTTGAAATTAAAGATATATGTGCAATACTTATTTTTATAAGGTTAGACAGAAAAATATCTCTCTAACCTCCGCCTTTATTATAAGATCGCCTAGACTCTAGATCTGGTAAAATCTAATCGTACCCAATGAATTTAGTGATTTGATCCGATTTAATCTGATTATTTTATAAAATTTAAACTGATCGATGTGAATCCAAATCCGATTTAATTTGATGAAAGATCAAATAATTTGTAATTCAACTAAAATTAATTCAAAATTTAAAAATAATTAATATATAAATTAACTCCAATACAAACTCAATTCGACCCACCAAGTGGCCGCCCCCCTCCCCATCATGACCATCAAATCTTTAGAATTGCATGCATATCTAAGTAATCCAATAATTTTCTTTCTTTAAGGAATATATCTCAAATTTGCCATTAACCTTCACCAATTATAATATAATTATAATAAAGCTATTATAGCTCTATTGAACACCCAACAAATGAGCAAGCAAATAATAAATGATGAATTGACTCAGAAGAAATACAAAATAAGAACACACACAATGAACATTGTCGCTGGTCAAAACTATTTTTTTCTTCTTACTAACAGGATAAAGCTTCTTTTTTTTTAATGCCTCTAAATTGAGTGGACCATTGAACGTTGAACAAACCTTTATGCCTAATCACCTTACTAATAAATTATCACTTTCTTTGGGTTTAATTGCAAGCTGGCATTACTAATGATGCCAATCAAATTCGGATGTAATTAATAGTACTCTAATGAATGACATATCCAGTGAGTTAGATATACAAGCTTTTGAAATATTGGTACTAGGATCAAAAGCAATTAATACTATATAATTGTCAATAAGGACTTCTTAAAGCAAAACTATATCGGGTCATAAATTTAAAGCAATTATTGTATGTTTAAAAGATGAAAAATACTTCTAAGAATTTCTTTTAAAAGAGTATTGTAACCGCCAACTATCCTTCCATAATTTCGATAATTTATATTTTTACGACCTCCTTGTTTAATCACCCCCATACAAAAAAGATGAAAATGTTCTGGACGTTAGTTAAATTTTAATTATGTATTAACAAAAAAATCTATTAAAATTCCTATTGTATCTTCTTTCGATAAAAAAAACAATACATTTTTTTTGAAGTACGCGAAAAATATATGTTTTCTTTAAATTATGAATATATGTGTATTTTTATATCAAAACATGGACATAAATTGTCAGCAAAATATCGATTAATAGCCGCTCATACCATTCTTTATTTTCTCAAAAGTAAAAGAGTAAAGGTTTAATTCATTATTCCTGCATTTAAAAAAAAATTATTAAAGATTCCAGATCTGAATCCCTAATTTAATCTCCTTAATTTTACTATTGAGTCTATTCAATTCATATTGTTTTACATTGCATTATATATACAATTTCTTAACAGTATTACACCCATACTGAAGAATCCTAATCTTTACTGCACGTTTTCTAATATTAATCAGAAATATAAATATATAGTTAACCAATTATGAGACACATTGGAAATAATTGAATTAAGTGATACAATCGGGTCGCTATGGGAAATCAATTTTATATTTCCAGCCTTCTATGTTTTCTCAATGTTTTCAATTAATAATAAGGGTTCCCATCCGTCTTACATTAATTTATCCAATGAAGAGACAAACGTACTAAGTTAATGGTAATTTAGCTAAGATGCATACTAAAGAATTAGTTAGCATAGCTAGCTAGGTATTAGAAATATTGAGGGCTATACCATTTAGCTCTTTGTAAATTAAGAAGAATAAAAAAAAAATTCAAATCCTATAAACAAACATCTAAACAAACTGTATGTTGATTAGGGTTGTATATCGTGCTTCGTCCTGAAAATACAGTCTTCAAATAATGAATTAAAAATATATTTCTTAAATATAATTTTTAAATACTAAAGATATATATAATAATAATTATTATTATTACTATTATTATAAAAATATAATTAAACACATGATAATTTATAAAGAATCATAAAAAATGAATTATTTTAAGAGTTAAATTTCAATTTAAGTATATTGCACATTAAAAGAGGAAAGAGAAAACTATATATGGATTATTGGATTCAAGTAGATGAAAAATTTTAAACAAAAATCAATAATGAAGAAGTCTTGATAAATACGTGTGAGGCTAAAAAATTTAATCCGCTTTGTAAAGTATAATTTTCAGAGCCTTGAAGAAATATGGGAGCTATGTTAAAGAGCGTTACAATGATAAAGATGAAATTATCAGTGCCCAGCTGCTATAATCTTTTAGCTTGTCCGGTGATTTTCTTTTTTGGAAGTAATTGTTAAAAGATTTCCTCCAAAAAGTAAAAAATAATAATAATAATAATAATATCAAAATGGTGTCTTGTCTCTCTGCTTGATAAAACTAGAGGAAAAATATGAATGGCTGCTATACATAAAAAGAAAAACCTGAATGTCTTGTCTCTATATATTATGTTATCTAGTACATAAAAAGCTTAAGGACCAGATCAAAGAGCCAAATCACTATCAAATTATACCCATGTCATGCAAAAGACAAACCAGGCCTAAAAGAGGTACACTTAGAGTTTTTTTTTCTGGCTTTTTATATAAATGCGCTGAGGAAAAGGAAATACACAATATACAGTGCAATTGACGCCCTCATGACTCACAAGGCACGTTAATATTGAGGAGTTAAAAGGGTGTGTTTACCATTATTATTGCTAAAAAAATGTAACATTCTTTAAATTTTTAAAAAGATATTCGATAAAAAAAATTAAAACCACACCGAACGGAATATAAGCAGACATTTTGAGAAATTAAAATGATTCTTTTTTTTTGAGGGTCAAACCTTCAAATTTCATTATGAAGATCATGAAATCAAGTTACACAAAAAATGATTAAAAATAAAGAAGAAAAAAATCAAAGGAAAAATGAAAAATAATAGCAATATTGTCAATTCATTTTCCTGAAAGTCTAATTAAATTAAAATCAATAGTAACATTGTCAATTCATACATTTAATATTAAATGAATAATATCAAATGACAAAAAAATACTGACAAACCTTTTTGTTTCTTTTATATCATCCAAATAGAAGCGTTTTTTGAAGAACCATGTTACCATTTGGCGGTACTTGGATGATGCGCAGATGAGGATAAGTAATTGTAAAGAAGGCATACTGTTGCTTTCAGTGAATCATCTCTTGATGAGTAGTAATCTCATAATCTGCTTATTCTTATCATATGAGAAAAGAGAAAGGTATAGGGGACCCGTACCCGTATACGTGCTACACAGTAGCGGCTAATATTTCTAGTCAGCTTATGTAGATACGAGAGAAAGAAACCCATTTCTTGCTTTATCTTCACGAACTTATATATCAATATTAACATACTATATTTGTTACATTGGACACGCCAAATGCTACTTTCTTTTAAAGTTTTATTAGGTATAGAGACCTCCATTTTCCTAGCTGAAACAACAACCGTGCACTATCACCATCAGCGTCAACTTAGAAAAGTATCAAGATGCAGGTGCCAATAAAGAAGCACGTCATATGCTGAAAACTAACGCACACAACTCACAACGATCCTTTAAAAAACAAAAAAAAAAAAGATAGAGAGAAAACAAAGAGAACGAATATACCTGAAAAAATTCAGCAAGCACTGAAAGTGGCAAAAAAAAATAGAATTAAGAGCCGGGGTTTCAAATTCATTTTCTTTCTATAATTTAACTCTATATAAATTTTGTCCAATAATCATTTCATGAAATTTTTACTATGTCTAAGCAGATATTTTTCAGGTCCCTTTCATAAACTCTATAGCCATTGGGAAGCCACCAACGCTTAGAACCAACTAAGAAAGTGTGATAAACTGATAATGGACAAAAGCAGCTTTTTCAAAAAATAGCTTCCCTTTCATCTCACAAAATGGAGGTATCTACTGTCTTGATCTATTAAAGTATGAAAACCAGAACCGCACCATAATTTAAATGTAAATGATTTGATTTGGCAACTACACTGTTTCAGTTCCACAATAAAAGCAAACAAGAGGCTGTTTCAGGGAATTGTCAATGATCTCCAAATTTTCAGCCTGTTATGGCTGTCTGCTTGCACTGAAAACTCATGACAGTACCATTATACCATCAGATGTGTGCTTCTCGCACTGCTTTCTGAGCCAAAAATTGATAGTTGTTCTCAATTTGTTTGAAAATATAATGCCACTTGATCCAAATAATATCAAAAGAAGAAAGAGGTTATAACTTATAAAGCATCTAAACGGTACAGCATAGTACTGTCCATTATAGATAGCATAATGTTAGATTTGATAATCATTATAGTACAATAAGATCTATAAGCCTAATGCACAGTTTTCACCTTGTTACATATTTTATGGGGATTCCCAATATTCTTTATCACCAGCATCAGTGCTCTCTTAATTGGGAAAGAGGGAGTTCCAATGGGCATCGGACCTAGTTTTGGTTCGATGACAAAATCTATCATTCACTTGTGTTATGATTCGTACTTAAATTTCATCATTGCTTTGAAAATTGTGCAGATAAAAAATCCAACGGTGAAAACCGACCCATTGAACCATTTTCGGTCCAATGGGCATCGGAACTCCCCCTTTCCCCTCTTAATTAGCATAGCAAGCAAACTGGCATGCTCTAATTTTTCTGCAAATTATCGACATGGTGATGTTTGATAAGTAATTTAGAATTATCAGTTTTTAACTCTCACATCTAGAGAGATTAGACACCAGTAACTTGTAGAAGCTTAATGCAGAGAAGCAAACCCAAACCTTTGAATATGAAGAGATGGTATTTTCTGTGTTGATCATTGTGTTACTTATCTTAACACAAATCAATAAAAATCTCAAGTTCCACTAAAAATTTATTTATTTTTAAATTTCTTGCCTCGAAACCACAATCAAGCTGTCCTCTTTGGATCGGCCCCTCCCTTACAAATGGAAGTCACATAGTTAAAATAGGAAAAAGAAAAAGAACTAACCGTCAGATCTTATCATGGAGATTAACAACAAGATCATGTGCATCATCCAAAAGTCGCCACACATCAAGCTGTCCATCTATACTGTTGCATTCCCTCAATATCTCATCCATACTACTATATTTCTCAATTATGAGCTTTCTTTTTTGTAAAACACAAGCAGCAATGGCATAAAGAAGCAGGTCATCCGTAGGTGGGGCCCGCAGTCTTATTCGAGCCCATGCCGAGAGCCCAATACCAGCCCTAACAGCAGCCTGGTCAGCCCACATAACCTCCCACAAACAGATTGTCTGCTCAAAGGTGAGCTCCCGTCTGAAAAGCACAACAACCATTCGATACACAAAGAAGCAATCCTCAGCTTGTAGTTTTTCCAAGTGCCTGCGAATATTAAATTATTCGGTTCAAGAGTTATTTTAATGGGTTCAGGTCATTGCCATGTTCACAAAGAGGTGTTCGCTAATTCAGACTAGTTAACATTCAACTGAAAGATATTACCAGACACTACAGATTGTACGTATATCCTCAAATGAAGTTGCTTGATTTCACTATTCAAAGTTGTGAGCTAGACCTATGCAGTTTTCTTCTAGAACTCTTTTGCAGGCACACTAAACCAGCGATTAAAATAATTGAAAAAAGTAACTCACTACCAGGAGCTGGGTACCAGAATGCTGTCATACTATGTAGATATTGGCTTTAAAGAAATATTGGAACCTTAAAACACATATGACCTGAAGGCTCTGTTCATCCTTAAGGTAAACCAGCATAAATAATCATATATTACATCAACATACTTGTAGAGGTGAGAGTCCTTGCACTGGATGATTCTAGATACAATCTTCAGCTGCCTCCTTATCCCAGCTTCATCAAGCCGAAAATTGTGCCGGGCCTTCCGCATGAACCCCACAAAACACCAAAAGGCAACACTATCTTCTTTCATAATCGTAATAATTGGTGACAGCAAGTCACTCATTCCCTGGCAATATCCCGTCTCTGCATCATAAACTGCATAGGCTTCCAAAATGGCCACTAGCCTTGCCGCATGGTACACCATGCATGGCTCGAGGTGGTCATAATCCTTCAACCCAACATCACATGCCGCCTACAATTAGGATGCAATTCTGAGATGGCCCAACCATGCATATGCATTAACCAATTAATTAATATTACATATACATTGTAACTGGTGGTCTGCAGATAGTAATTGGGTTCTTCATGTAACTTAGATTTTTTGGGTTCATGAAGTGTTTGCAGTCTTCTTTTTCCTTCTCTTGTTATCACTGCTTTGATTAACTCTTTATATTGATCAACAAATTCTTAGTATGCTAAGACTTGAAGCACTATTGAAAAACAGGTTGGCATCCGTTGACATTATTAGAAATAGAATGACAAAACAGAAGTCACTCAATTATGGCCGATTGTTCATGTTTGGTCTAACAGCTCCTATTGATGCTATATCTCAATACTTGTATAAAAGTAACTTTAGATATTCATTTCAACAATGTTACAAATGAAATGAAGTAGAGAAGATCTTATATTCCAGTAATGTTCAAATAAAAAGATACCAACAAAAATTTCTCAATCTAATCAGATCCAAACAACCCACCCACATCAGACCAGGCCCATTGTTCTCTCACCTGTAGTGCTTCATCCTCCGAGATCTCAGCCTGCTTTTGTGAGTGCAACACCCATTCAGGGCTTGTGCGAAGAGCATCTAGACGAATGATCCGTTGCCAGGTTGAGAACTCCTCGGTTGTTCTGGAAGAGCTCGAGAAATCACCCCATACCTGGCTTTCAAAAGACCAACCTTTCAAGATATATCTCGTATAAGGAAGAAACAATTTAATCTATGCTCCTATAAAGCATCAACACATTCATAATCACATACAAGGAAGAAAAACCCCATATGCTCTTTTACAAACATAGAATTTACCAGATATATCCTTCCAGATTTCTTAAAAAAAAAGAATATATTCAAGTTACTCGTCTTCCCTTCGTTATGCAAAGATAACCAGTGAGGAAGCGGTAGAATTTGGGAATCTTTGAAACTAGATGGGGAAGGAAGGGTGCATGCAAGACATTTGTGTTTTGTCAGAGCATATGCATGATATTTCTCATTCTGCAGGGTTGTCTGATATTTCCATATTTGGCAGTGTTGTATGCAAAATTACCCGTTTGTTATAAATCATTTCAGATATGTTTTTGACATTACCGAAGAAGTGTGTGTGAATTTGGGCTCTTCCTCAGCAGTAACAGAGGGGAGGGGAATATTATCTGAATCCTCATCATCAGAGGATTCTGAATCTGATGATTCAGTATCGGTCTTATCAGTCTTGTCTTCTTCCTCTTCAATAGTATTTAGCTGTTTCATATCTTCAAACTGGAAGTATGAACATGGGTTTACTTCTTGGGAAATAGGAGATGGTGGGACCTGAATTATACCAGTGCATTTGAACTCTTCAGGTCCTAATTCATCAACTGCTGTCAAGCCATTTCTGGAATTATTCTGATGAGCCAGTAATCTGCAGTGCCTCCTTAGCTTTTCATATTCTTTCCTAATTTATTGGTGAAAGGGAGACTAACTTAAAACTTGAAGTTAGAGCTACAATTACAATTGAGGCAGTTTAAAATGGTGCTTGATAAGGAGATACCCATTTTTTGCTTTTGTGATATTCCTTTCTGACTCCGAGCTGTTCAAATCATAACTACAGAAAGAAAATAAAAATGACTTACGAACACAGAACTAACAAGCATTCTTAGTTTTTCTTCCTCTTTCCTGTTATTTCTTTTTTATTTTTTATTTTTTTGAAAAAATAGTGACCCAGAATATCCCTGTAGTTATCAAGAAGCAGAAACATATACAAACTTCAGAAATTGAACAACTCCTATTTTTACCCCAAGAAATCTATATGAGATAGAGTGAATTAGGTCTCTATGCAGTTTTCTGTAAAACAAGAATGCACAAGCATTGTTGGTTCATTCACTCCCCAGATAAACTCAACTATCGCCTGGTCCCTAAATGATTGGTACAGGTCTGGGACAACCACCCCAACTAAGATCCATGTTTCCAGGTTGTATCATAGCGCTAAGCCAACTTCAGCATTCCCAGTTAATAATTGGTTACGATGTTATCTAGTAATTATTCTCCGTCCTTGAAAGTTCAGCAATGTACAAACCCATATGTATTGCTCATTGACTGGTACATGTAAGCTATTAGTTTCTCAAGTGTTTTTCTATCTGGTTTCATATTTAGAACGGTACTGTTTAATAATTCAAAATTGCTGTAAGTGTGATTTAAGACGTAAATTGGATATCTTACACCCCAAGCAAAAGTGGCCAAACTTCACTCCTGATAGCTGGATCAACTCCCTGTGACAACACACAAAGGCTAATTAAAACCGTGAAGAATTCAAGAACAGGGCTGGTTTCGAGACCACCAGTACAGGATGGCACCAGTTTGATTTTTCACTTTTGTGTGTTCTTGGAGTTTTGTGATAAGATTAGAAGATGAATTGGGGCTCAATGTAGAAGTGGAACTAATTATTCAAACCACGTAGAGCATTTAAATCACCTCTCAGTTTAGGTATGGTGCTAGCCATAATTGAGGACAGAGTATGTATAATGCAGACTCACCCCACTTCGCACTCTTTTCAATAATTTGGTCCCACCATCTCGAAGTTTCCCATTAGTTGAGAAGAGGCGGGACCACTGTTTAGTAGAAAGCACACGCTTTCTCTTTCTTCTTGACCATGGTGACTTAAGCCCTCCCCTTCCAAAGATGAATTAAAATGAACAAAGTAATACTCATCAGCAAAGTTAACCATAAGTGTTGTATAAAAACACATGCGGAAAAATGCTATGAAGTTGCTCAATCTAGGACAAGTGTTACACTTTCGTAACCACTAAATTTACCATAATATAGCTGGGGAAAACATCCCTAATACAAGGTATCAAGCTGCTGTTTAATATTATAGATCTTGAATTCAGATATAATAGAAGCATGGAAGCACCAGACTTGCAGTAATAGAATTCCTTTATGTAGTTATGTTGATCTTACAGATTTTCACGGCGATTTTTCCCAAAATACGCACAAATTTGTACCTCCCCACTTCAACTGTCACGTTAAAATGGCAATATTCGTTCTTAATGAAAGATCGAACATTACTTTACCTTTCAGCGAGAGGAGAGGAGACAGAAGGAGAGGAGGTAGAAGCGGAGGACGAAGAGGAAGAAGCAACTACGAGGAGTGATCTGAGATGAACCCACGCCGACGAAGTAGTCGAAGGCGATGAGGCGGTTTCCCCCGGCGGGGATGAGGTTGGACCCGACGAAGTGCTCGATCGACGCAGCGCCTTCATTGATTTGTTACTCGGTCACCATTAAATGCTCTATATCACAGAAAAGGAAACTGTAGAGAGGGAGAAGGAGAGGGAGAGGGAGAGGGAGAGAGAGTGGTGGAGTTCGAAGTTCAAACGATAAATGTTGCGATGGAACCACAGTGGAATTGTTTTAGTAAAGTAAAGATTGCCGGAGGCGGGAGGTTAAAAGCCTTTTAATTAGAAATTGGGTTCAAGTTTGAGAGCCCGTTAATTTTGCATTGAGATTCGTACATTTAATAAAGTTTAAATTCAAAATTCATACTTTTGATAGTTATTATGAATTTCAATGCAAAATCAACGTCTCTTAAATACTTTAAAGCCAATTTTTTATTCAAAAGGCTTTGAACCTCCCAACCTCCAAGATTGCCGGATGCACGAAAGATGGGGGCACCTAATAATATAACTAGAGGTGGTAGAACCCGATCTGACCCGAGAAACCCGCCCGGACCTGAACCCGATCCGATCCAATTTTTTAAAAAAGTCAAACTGACCCAATCCGATCCGAACTCGACCCGACCCGACCCGACCCAAAATCAAATGACTTTTAATCCAATCGAAATCTATCAACGATATGAAAAAACACAACATATATATTAACTCGACCCGACCCGACCCTCACCCGACCCGGTCCAACCCGATTTCTTCTAAAAAGTCAAACTGACCCGACCCGTGTAACTCGAACCCAAACACGACCCGATCCGCCCGATTGCCACCTCTAAATATAATTGAGTATCGTATTACATCGAATTATATAGCGGGTACAGTAAGAAGACAAACTAACTCGGTACATATAACTTCGCATAAGTTTAAGGCACAGAAAATAGTACTTTGAGTGGGCTACGGGGCAGTGACATGTGACACGAGAATAACAAGCACGATATTAAAGTCCAGATGAGAGAGAAAAAGTGATAATCGCTGTTGGAGATCCTGCGGCATTCGTGTAACAGGTCGTTTAGCTCGGTTCTTTTTAAGTATGTTTGGCACTCAATAGAATAGCAAAAAGTTAAAATAGAATTGCTATTTTGACGAATTAATTTGGTAAATGAATTTTAGAATAAGTAGAAGAGTGCGGAAGAGTGCTAATCTGGTATACCAAGTTATAGGTGATATACCGGATTTTCCCTCGTCGGAATAGCTAATATTATTAGATTATGTTGTATTATATTATTATATTATGATTATGATTATAATTTATTAATATTATATTATAATTTATTATTATATTAATATTATGATTATTATTTTTTATCATCTATGTTAGTATTATAATATTATTTATTTTACTATTATTTATTATCATTATATTATAATAATATAATTTTAGTATTATATTATTATATTATGAATATAAATATGATTATTTTATTATTATATTATTATAATTATAATTATGATATTATTATATTATTATAATTATAATTATGATATTATTATAATAATGATTATGATATTATTATTATAATTATGATTATTTAATATTATATTCTTATATTTTGATTATGGCTATATTATGATTATATTATTATTATATTATTATATTATAATAATTATAATTATTTATTATTATGGTTATGATTATATTATTTTAATTATGACTATGATTATGATTATGATTTAATTATGTTATATTATATTATTAAAATTAAAATTATTTATTATTAATATTATGATTAAGATTATAATTATATTTTTTATTATATTATTATATTATGATTATATTTTTATTTTTATAATATTATTATGATTACAACTATGAATATTATTATTTATTATGATTATGATTATGGATTATGATTATGATTATTTTATAATTATTATATTATTTTTATTTTTATTTTTTTACTATTATTTTTATTATCATCATCATTGTTAGTATCATAATTATTCATATTTTAACTATTCTGGTTAACAACTGTCAGTGATATTTTCGCTCTTCTGAATAGTCAAGAATACCACTCTTTCAAGAAAATATTATTCTATCATTCTTCCAAAATCACTATTCTTAAACTATTCTTTCATTTGCCAAACGAACCCTTATTTTTTACTAATTAAAATTAGCATGGTAAATTTCCTACAAATAAAAATATGTACATCAATATTTATACTTTTCAGAAAATATTTCATTATTTTAAACATAAAAGAATTAGCTTCAAGTCAACTTTGACCCGAAGCTGATCAATAAGTATGAATGTATGATGTTTGTACTGAACGTAAGTTAGAAAGTTATCTTATATAACAATGCAAATAACACTGTTCAAAATGTTGAAAATGATTTTATAGCAAAAAAAAAAGTTCGGCACAATGCCTATGAAAGTAGTTTATTAAATTATTTAAATTAACTGATTAAAAATATTCGGTAATTTTTTTATGTATTTATTTTGTATGCCTCTAGCAGTCTAGCTACATGAATACGCCTCTGCTATGATCTTTAAAAGGCAAAAAAAAAACATAATTTAAGTGACATCATATTTATGATACTCCATAAAATAGTTGCTACATTTTATATAATAGTGATAATATTTCAATAGTCGCTAGTATTAACTAATAAATATCTCATATTAGTGCATTCATGTAGTTGTTGCTAAATTTGATCATCATGGTCATTCATGTATGATTTGGAATTCAATTCTTTCTATCTAGTTAGAGTTTTTTTTTAAAAAAAAAATCATCATATAAAAACTAAATATGAAACTTTTAAGTGACATTGATTAATTTCTCCAGTTATCAATAACCAATTTTACAAATAGAACGAGTTGAGATTAATTAACAAAATATTGACTTGACAATTATGAGATAATTTCTAATTTTGGAATCTGAAGATCAATAATTAGTCAGCCAAGTCGAAAATATAGATATTATATGTAACTCTTATCGCTTATCAAATGAGTTTATATTTGAAACTGCTTAACTTTAATGTGTTTTGTCTTTTGAAAATTCAAATTACTTAATTGCAGAAAATCTAATACCCGACCAAATATATAAAGCTACCAAAGTAGACTGTTTATAAATAAAATGATAATCATTATAATTAATTTTCAACGGATCCCATTTTCTAATAACTACTTAATTATATTTAATGCCTGTATATGCAATTAAAAAAGATATTTTGACATAATTTTATACTGCATCTTCCGAATTAAAGCTACTAAACAATAGTATAATTATAAGAGCTAACAATATGCACTATGCCGCTCTCCGTGTGGGTCTTTTATAGAGGTGGCAGAAAGACCGACAAACCGATCCGACCGCCTTTATCTAAATCCAACCCGATCTGATTTTTTTAGAAAAATCAAACTTACTCAATCTGATTCAAGGTCAAATGATCAACATTCTAATCAAAATCAATTAAAAATCTAAAAAAATAATATATAAATTAATCTGATCTGACTCAGCCTTATCTAATTTCTTGTAGAAAATTAAACTGACTCTATCCGAACCCGACTCACCCAGTTATTACCTTTAATCTTTTATGGACAACTAAAAAATAAATAACATCTTTACTTAAAAAAACAGTATACACTGTACAAATGCATCCGGTGCTCGTAGAAAATTGGTTACACCAATGACCTCAATATAAACAGCATGATAGAACTAAGACAAAAGGGGCCAGGGAAAGACCGGTACCCGTCAATTGTGGACTTCTTCCTTCTTTTGAATTTATTTTTGATAAATTAATTCAATGCACGACCGATATGGGCTCGTCATGCTTTTTCCTCTGCTACAAAAATTTTGAATTTGCAACTTGGCCTCGGATTTCAAATGATTATTCATTGCAAGTTGCAGTCGTGATATAATGCATGCTCTTGTGTTGTTATCTCTGTCTCTGATGGTTACCAGGAGATCTATTAATAAAGAATCATCCTTGGCCATGTGGCTGGCATTGTTATCAATTTTTCGTTTCTTGGTTCATGGTTGCTTGCCATGAATGAGCATTAAACAAATGTTGGTGGTGTAGGTTTATGATGTTTTGAGAAAGAATGTGTCATCCAATCTCATTGATTCTACGTCCCACCTGCTTTTCAATTATTATGATTATCTGTTGAACCAAAGAATTATTTAAGATCTTTAGAAGAATATTCTAAAACTCCCTCTACTATACATCCTGAACCATTCTCTTCAAATTACATGCACTATTAACCTTTTGGACTGGGACATAGTAATCTTTATATAATACAAATTCTTTAGTGGATAGGCATTTGTGCAGTCAATGCTCTTAATTTAGAAGGTATATCTCACAAGTTCCGTAAGAGTTGAGTCTAAGAATAAGAATTTGTTAACATTTATGTAATCTTTTTGCAATGTCTGGATCCCGTACATTGTTATTAATGTTTTTTAACTGCATTGATTACAAAACGCTGAGACATTACTATTAAAACCATTATTACGGGTTCATTAATAAATTGCTGAGCAACCAAATAAAAAAACCGTTGG
>CAXKVV010000170.1:0-46521 GCA_964058805.1 Schoenoplectus triqueter | reverse complement strand
AAAATTAAGGTCGGTTAATCATCATTCGAATAAAATTTTAACGGCATTAAGGGCTAAAATTTTATTAAAAAAATCGCCGAGCTTGAATTTTTTTTTGAGTCACTTGATTTTATCTTTTACCGAGAAAAACAATCAAATTTCTTTTTCTTTTTCTCTTTTTATATGAAGAGTTATTTGTGATAATACTTGCACCATAAACACATTAGTCCGGCAGAACAATATTTCAGGAAAATCGTATTATATTTTTTCCTTTTTTTCCAGCTCAAAATTTTGTAGATAGCCGCCTACTGAGTACTGACCCAACAGGCTAGCACCGAGCAAATTTGAAGACCTCTGTTATTTAAAGAGTTTACAAATATTCATCTGGAACAAAAGGGGTGTATAGTTTTTGACTGCTATTGTAATGACATTTTTGTTTTTACACGTAGGATCATAATCAATTGTATCTCACTATGTTGCTGAACAAAAATGCTATTAACTCTATCAAAGCATATATTAACAAGAGTTGGTATAATGGCGCTCTCCTGAGCAAGGCAGATGTAGTCTATATCACGGGAGGTCAATTGATCTCTCTTAGATTTAAAAAAATAGTGCTTTTAGGTTAAAGTTTTTTGTTAATCCGATATCTCTGAATCAAATTTCTGATCTCTCTAAATTGTCTGATTATTTTTCAATGAGAAAAAAATATTTAATATCATAAATAATGAAAGAATTATACAAAAAAATTTAAATATGAAGTCGTATGGAGGAAATTTTCTTTATCGTTATGATTATTTATTGTTTTGACTTTTATTATTTATTATTTTTAATATATAAAAGATATTATTTTAATATTTTTATTTAATAACTGATTTATTAATGATAAGTTATCAAATCCGAATACTGACCCCCCTTAATCAAAATCACGCATCTGCCCTGCTCTTGAGGAAACCCTCTTCCCATTTCAGTACTGTGCGACCCTTTTTCGCGCGCTCCGCACCGCCGCTGGGCGATGGGTTGCGGAAGAAGGACACGGAGATCCCTCCCGAACGTGCATCTGCTGGGTGTCGGCCGATTCTGCCGTTTAGAGATTATTTGGATGCACATTCAGGGGGTTTTTAGTGATTGTGAGTTCTTGTAGATTCCGGTGGGCGCAAGCCCCCACCGTTAATTACCCTGGGCTACGAACCTCGAGGCACCTCTGGATCTTTGAAAGAGAGAAGCAAATAGTATAGTTAAAAGATGGTCAAGTGGTCGTCTAATTTCATGAAAAGGGGTCTACGGAAGATGAACCTACAAACAGATCGGTTCAATCTATGGAAGACAAACCTACAAACAGATCGGTTTTGTCCTATGGAAGACGAACCTACAAACAGATCGGTTCAGTCTATGCTACCTCGAGATGTAACCTTACCTACAGACCAGGTTAATCTCTTTAGAGGGGCTTGAGGTGAATCTACATACAGATCGACTCGACCTCCGTTGATCTAGAAGATAAACCTACAAACAGATCGGTTCAATCTTAACTAGTCAACAACCAATCACACAAAATACAACTCGAAGCGCTGAGCCGGTTGATCTTGAGGTTGGTGAATCAGGAGAGGGGTGGATATGGCCCACGTGTTTCTTCTCACTGATCTTCTAGATCATGAATTCGAAGCACTAAGCCGATTCATAAACCTAGGAAACACAATTGCACACAATGTCAAACCTGAAGCGCTGAGCCAGTTCAACATTGAGGCATGTGTTAGTGAAGGAACCTACCTACAGAACGGTTCACATTCACTGTTTTGTGGATGAATCTACCTACAAACCGATTCAATCTCACAGTCTCGGGAAATGAACCAGGAGACGAACTTATCGACGGATGAGTTCAGTCTTGCCAGCTCAAATGGTCATGAATTACTTGTTCATGACACCGAGTCATTAAGATGTCACTTCTCTCGGACATCGTAATGTTCTTCTTCTTCAAAGTCGACATATCTCTCCATGCTGATGTCGTAGCTTTGGTCATTCTTCAGCGAGCGTCAAGACGTTCTCGTCTCGACTAATCATTCTACATGTTGCATTACTTGTGCAAAATTACTATGTTGCCCTACACCCCTTGTGTGAGCGTATTCAATCATGAGTTACTTGCTCATGGCAGCGAGTTATTAAGATGTCACCTATCTAGGACATCATAATGTTCTTCTTCTTCAGAGTCGACATATATCTCCATGTTAGTATCGTAGCTCTGGTTATTCTTCATCAAGTGTCAAGATGTTCTTGTCTCGACATGTTCCTTCATGTTGCCATCAAAGCCTTATTCATCTCACGTCAAGATGTTCCTGTCTCAACGTATCTTGTTATTCTTCATCAAGTGTCGAGATGTTCTTGTCTTGACATATCTTCTCGTATTGCTATTAAAGCCTTAATCATCTCACGTCAAGATGTTCTTGTCTCAACGTATCTTCTCGTGTTGTCATTGCAACCTTATTTATCCTCTGTCAAGATATTCTCGTCTTGACTAATCGTTCTAAATGTTATATCATGTGTGCAAATATTCTTATGTGGCTCTACACTCCTTATGTGAGCATATTTATTTATTTCTAAAATGCACAAAATCTATTATATAATATCTTCCATTATCATTCTTTATTATAAAGATGCATTTATTATTATTATTATTATTATTATTATTATTATTATTTTTATTTTTAAACTCTATTTATCTATGTAGAAAATTATTTACAAAAATGATAGGAAAAAGGGGTTAGCTATTTAACTAGATTTTCATTTATATTTTTGGGATTTTTTTATAATAGCTAAAATAGTAGAATTTTTATTTTTATTATTTCTAAACTCTATTTATTCTGTAGAAAATCACTTTACAAAAATAATAGAAAATAAAATGGCTATGATTTTTATTTGTATTTTTAAAATGTTTATGGTAGCCAAAGTAATAGAATTTTATTATTATATTCTATTATATTGAAATATTATTCATTATGTAAGAATCATTTACAAAATTAAAAGATGGTTAGCTATACTATTTTACTATTATTATTATTTTTATTTTTTGTTTTATTTTTAATATCTATAATAGTTAAAAAGAAATCATTACTAATATTCTATCCTATTTATTATACTATTCATTATATCTATTTTTATTATTTCTATTTATTATCTATAGAAAAGTATAAGATTTTTATTATTAGTTGAAAATAGTCATAAGAGATGAAATTCATTATGTTTTTATTACAACTATTATTTTTATTACATTTTATTCATCAAAAGTATTTTTATTGTATATTTGTATAGAAATAACAAAAGAAATACAATTCATATTATAAAACTATATTATCATTCTTTATTATAAAAGAAAATGTATTTTACTATTTATTACCATAGTAGTATATTTTGTATCTTTTGTGCTATTTATTTTTATTATTCTTTTTACAGAAAATATCAATATAATATCTATTGTTATTCATATTTTTTATATATTTTTTTTTTATTTATCAAAGAATATAGCTAATCTCATTATTTATTATAGTATATTACTATCATCATTATTATTTCATGGAAAATCACTTGAAAAATCACTAAAACATATCTAGTTATTATTTATGATTTTTATTTGTATTTTTGGGATTTTTATAGTATTTAAAATGGCAAGTCAAAGCTAGGTCAACTATATCAATATATGTAATGTCTTTTGCTTTTAAATTGTTTTATCATGATTATATTTTTAAAACTGGAATATTATTGTATAGAAAAATAGTATGAAAAATAAGAAAATTTTAGAAACAAATTTGAGTCAATTCGGAGTTCAAGAACATTTTCAAATCATTTATTTATTCTATATTATTACTATTCTGTTATTATTTAATTACTGGGCCTAATCTGGGCCGTCAGATTTACATTCAGATTATCATATACCTTTACTTCATTATAAACTTATTTGGGCCGCTGGATCTGTTCCTGAGATTAGTGCACACTAGATGAAGGGCCCAGATCTTTATTTATCCAATCAGGCCTATTCATTTGACGATGGATCACTTGGGCCGTTAGATCTACTTTGAGATTCATTCATCTGAGATGAAGGGTTTAGATCAACTCCTTCCTTTTCCCTTAAGCCGCGGTTTATAACTGACGTTGGATTCCTTCAAGATGTGTTTTCGCGCATCAAATCTCGTGTTCATGCGCTGAAAGTCGTGCACCTTCGTCTTTCTGACTGTCCCGTTGACTGTTGTGTCGAGATTCGCGCTGGAAGCCACTCCCGGCGACCGGAGCTCCGCCCTTTCGATCAGATGAACCTAGCAGCGTCGCCTTACTCTCAAGAATCTTTCTATCACTCCTGATTGAAGATCGGTATGGTGTTCTAGCATGTACAAGGGTACCATTTCTGGTACAGTGTTCAACTCGGTATCAATTGAGTTTCCGACTACAAATTCAACTCGATTAATCGTCAATTCTCATAATTAATTTTCTGTTATTGATCGTTTATACCTTCTAATCATGTTTGCTAAATCAATTCCTTATGGATCCTTCGTTTATGGCCTGATTTAACCTTGGTGTTGTTTAATACGGTACCGATCGCGTTTGTTCAAGAATTGTGTACCGGATTGCCTTTGATTACTATACCTTCTTGCGCTTTGAATTGATTGTGGGTGTAATGACAACCACTCAAGCCATGAAATCAAGAGGATTAGATGATCCTACTACTGATTCAATACTGAATTGACCTTTATATTCCGCGATGAATGGGAGAACTGTATAGCTCTACTACCAATCTCAATTGTATAATCAGATGATATAAATAAGATATAATAATTACATGAAGTTCAAGCTAGAAGCTCAGGTCTTTGATTATCCAAGTTTCATAACTGATTTCATATGCAGTACTGGCAGTTCTTGAAATTCAATCGAAAAATAAAGATGGAGATCAAAGAATTCAAAAATAACTACAAGAATCAAGATGCAAGATTGGAATTGAAAGAGAAATAGCAGAATCATGTACTGTTCATCTCAAGAACTAAGTTTATTGCACAATTCAAAGAAAATCTTCTCAATTACATCTCAAACCCAGAGAAATACATACCAGTGGCTTTGTAGATGATGAATGGAATGTATAACAGCTTTTAATAGGCCGAATTGAGAGACTTTGGTTTGAAACAAACCAGGGCTACTATCAATTGGCTCAATTAACTCCCTTTTTACTCTTTCCTCTTCTTGCTACTAACTGCCAGGTTATTCTCTCTCTTTTTCTTACTTGTTCCCCCCTTTTTTGTTCTCTAACTCGGTTTATATAAGCAAAGGGTGTGTAGATTGCTAAATGGTGATTGGTTGGACCATTAGCACTTGGATCACGGCTTGGATTCAATCTCCACCCTTGGTTCAGTTTAGATCAATGGTTGGGATGTATTTGTGCTTTCTAATTACTCAATTGAGTCGGCTGTCAGTGGTTAAGCCGTTTGAGTTAGTTACAAAGGTCTTTTATTCACTCTTTTGCCACTCTCCATAGTAACTAACCATCACTCACTTCTGGACTGTTCTAGAACCTTCTCCACACTTGGTAGTCACCAAAGAGCTCTCTGAAATACTATAAAAGCCTCTGTATAGTGAAAAATCTCCATTTCTCCATTTGAGCCCGATTTTTGCTCAATTACCATTGCCATTACCTTACTCATCAATTCATTCAATTGCAAGCTCTCTTAGCCTCCTATTAGACTCAGTAATTGATCCACCTTGTTCTTTGCATTGTCTCTACTCCCTACTATTGAATTTGAGCTTGCTGCCTTTTACCCGATTGGTGATCTAGTGGAATACTATTGCAAGGCTTCAAAGGGTACTATCTTTGCATCCAGAGAGCATCGCCTTAGTGGAAGAAAGCTACTTGTTCAATTAATTTCACTTTTACAAGCTTGCAAAGGTCAATCCCAATTTTGATCTCATTGACTGCCTCAGCGCAATTCTCTTTATTCTTTTCATATTCCTTAAAATTCATGCTTGATACATGTTCTAATCAATGATATGCACCTTCCTATCGAATGAATTTGAAGAATTCCGCTATCTCTAACTCACTCAACCATGGCGCCTCTCGGCCAGTCGCGCGGAAGAAAAAGAAGAAGAGGAGGAAGGGAAGAAGAAAGCGCTTCCGGGGGGGCCGGTCTCGGCGCATGTGAGCCGCAGCAGAGTGGGGCCCACAGTCATAGAGATAATGCGCAAGGGCCAGGTGCATACCTCCTTTCTTTCCTTTTTATTTGAATTGTGGCTTTATCTGAATGAGTTTGGTTCACATGACAGCTTATGCGCCTCTGACTCATAATCCTGACAATAGGGTCCCACCTGTAAGATTACAGAGTCTAGGCTTATAGCAATTGATTAGTACACGTATTAGGGCTAATTAAGCTGAGTTGGCATGTTCTGATTGGCTGCTAGATTAATCACTCCCCTTTAGCATTAATGGCCTGCTTAACAACTGCTGAGGTGGCCTTGTAGTATCATGCCATGTGGCATTAACAGAGTGAGATGGCCCTGTGGTATTATGCCATGTGGCATAGGCTGAATGAGGTGGCCTCCTCTGGTTGTGCCGTGTGGCACAGAGAGAGTATAGTGGACCACTGGTGTGGTGCCATGTGGCACTAGGGTGGTGAGGTGGGCTTCCCTGGTTGTGCCGTGTGGCATGTGCTGGGGTGAGGTGGACCTGTCATAGCCTGCCACGTGGCATGCTGGTGGGGCCCACATGTCAGGTCAGTGTGGTGGTGGGGCCCACCTGGCTGAGGTGGACCAATGGGGTGCTGACACGTGGCATGAGGTGGCCCAATGAGATGCTGCCACGTGTCATAACCTCTCTCTTCTCTGATTCGGTGTAGGTGTGCTTAGGATCCCCAGTTTGCACCCAGATGTGTCTCTGTCCCCAGATTGCACCCAGATGAACCCTTGATCGAATCTCAGCCTTTGATCAGTCCATTTATTCTGCTTTTATCTTCCCTGAATTTATTTTAATAGCTCCACTTATCCAAAAATCATGAAAATTTCACCAAAAATCCCTAAATTCATGATGATCATCCCTGTAATTTTTAATTCCATTTTTACCCTTCCTTCTCTGAATTAAAAATTCTTTTGTCAAATAAACCCTGTTATTCCTTATGAATTAATCCCTGATCTCAATTGTAGCTCTGTGTCTCTGCCAATTATCTCTCTCTTGCAGAAACCACCCTAACTAAATACCAATTAGACTTATATTGATATTCATTAGGGCTTGATTTGATCAAATGCTGACTATTTATCAGCAATTAATACAAATCTAGACTTGATCAAGTGGTTGCTCCCAGCTTTGGCACCTGATCAGTCTTGTGAAATTGACTTTCAATCCCTTAACATGAGGGTGACTTGGTCAAAGAACTGACTACTTATCAGTAATTGACACAAATCAAAGCATAGTTAGGTGGTTGCTCGCAGCTTTGGCACCAGGTCAGCCTTGAAAGCAAAATCACATTTGAAATTTCTCATGACTAGTTGCATCAAAATGCTAGCTTAGCATTGACATCATTTCATGTAGCATAGGGATTATACTGCTTCAGCTCCTTTCTAGGGTTAGCTCCAAAGGCAGATTTTTAGGGTTCAATTCTGACTCCTATAGCAGGTCACCGAGGTGTGGGGTCCACCTGTCAGTGAAAATGGTCACATGGTGACTCATCAGATAGGCTATGTTGTTAGATTCATCTACAAGGGACTGCCAGGTGGGTCCCACTTGTCAGAGAAAATGTAATCAAATGGCTGACCCATCAGGAGATTTTCTCTCTCCCAAATCTCCCGAGGGTCAGCCACCTCGAATGAGTAGGAGGTGGTGGGGTATTTATACTCTTCACTTCATGCCCAGCATTCCATTGTGGGACTAATGAATTCATTCCGGGGTTAAGCAGCGACCTCTTCTGATCAGTGGGCCATCTTTTCATTGCTTTCTCTCCTTCCCTCTTCTTATGATTTGTCATTAATCATCAATTTATTTTCATTTATTCATTTACTCATCCTTGAAATTTTTCAAGGGTAAACAAAGAGCCACCCACCAAGACGAGTCTTGAATGCTCGAAAGGCTTGTCTTGGTGCATTATTCCTTATTATTCATCACTTCATTTCTCATGACGTCTTCTCTTCTTCGGGTATTGTAGTTTCATCTCATGACGCCATTCCGCGTCGCCCCTTGAGTCATTATCATTCTTTTTATGAGGATCCTAGCGATTGGACTCCTCTCGTCTCAGCCATCCGAGCGACTCCTGTCTACCCGCGAGGCGGCGGTTTATTCTTCAGGGATGATCAGCCTCATGACATCATGCCCCTTCAGCCTCTAGGCGCTGCCTCTACAGCTCCTTTGACACATCTCCTGGGCAAGGAGATTATTGACGGGGAGGCCTCTCGGTGGTCTTCCGCTTCTTTCATGGCTCCTTTAGAGTGCCACGGTTACCAGCTGGAGTGGACTCGATATATACTCATGCGGGAGAGGGCTATACTTGAGCGTACTGGGATATACGACCCGATCTTTCTGTCGATGTTTCGCTACCACATCGACACACCCTGGCTGTGGGCCTTTTGCGAGAGGTGGAACTATTCCACCAACACTTTGTTCATCGATGACCGGGAGCTGACTCCGACCCTCCTGGAGATACAGCAGTTGACAGGGTTGCCGATCTTTGGCTGGTTTTATGACGAGTTCATAGTCTCACCTGCTGACTTGAGAGATTCATCTCGATTCCCGTCATCTTTACAGAGGGTGTATGATATATACTACCACTTGAGAGGGGGTCACTCTGGAGTCCCTTTCAGACACTGGATTGCCTATTTCACAGATCGAGTTCATACTCGTCCCGAGGGCTTAGCCTCTATTCGGGATCCTTTTGGTACAGGTCAGCTCGAGATTCACTATGATGGCCCTATCCCTTCTCAGGATACATTGTGCTCTCACGATATAGATCGGGAGACTTATCTGACCGCATTCATTTCCTGGTGGATCTGTTACTTTTTACTACCCAGCTCCCCAGCATACACCATCCGACCTTCTGTATTTGTCATGGCGAGTTTGATTGCATGCGGCAGCAGGATTTCCTTAGCGGTGCCTGTATTGGCCAACATTTACAGGGGTCTTCGCGGTCTGGTATCATCTCGTAGTCCTTCGAGATGTAGAGAGCTGATTCCATGGCATTTGGTTAGCGGCTGGCTTCATATGCATTGGTCAGGTTCTTATGATCCTGGTATGGCTGCTTCATTGAGAGACCATTTACCTCTGTTAGGTGATTTAGCCGGAGTACAGCCCGCTTCTTTGACTCCCACAGATGCTAGATACAGATTTTATAGGAGTCGTGATCATCTGAGGTTCGCTCGGGATAGACTGACGACTCGCAGGATAGCCAGGACCGTGGAGAGGTCAGTGATTGATAGCAGGGTTCCCTCTTCTGACCCTTCCAGCATTCGGGATAGACTGACTGACTTGGAGTACCTTGTTAGCATCCGTCAGGGTTTCCTTCCTTTTAGATCGGGTGATCACATATTCATTGAGCCCTATTCACCTCATCGGTGTGCACATCAGTTTGGGCTAGATCAGGATATCCCAGCGCCTCTTCTCCGTCCTGAGTTTTTGGCAGCTGATTTGGAGGGTGTCGGGTGGTGTTACACTCACCTCTTCCGACTAGGTACAGGTGTTCGTTGCCAGATGGTTTCCACTTCCCGAGTTCCCACTTTCTCGAGACGTTATCAGCAGTGGTACCATGATGCCATCCGCTCTTATCAGTCATACACTCCTCCTATAGTTGCACGTATCACTTGTCCTCGCGACGGACATGTCTTTTCTAGCGGCGATATCTCATACGGCCGCTCTCTTTTCCCAGGCATCACTGTAGAGCCTATTGATTTCCAGGGTTTAGACAGCCGGTTTTCTCGTGCTCCTGTTAGGACTACTCTTACAGGTACACTTCATTATTCCTTTTAGGTTACTTTCCCTTTTGATAAGCCTCGTCTCATTTCAACCAATTCTTTTTTGATTCAGAGTTGGCTTACGAATATGATCATGCGGAGCCCGGGTTCTCGGTCCCTCGTCCACGAGTGGTCGACGTTCATTCTCAGCCACATGTTGAGCCACCGGCTCCAGCCACCATGGGGAGAGATCGAGACGGCGCCTCTCAGCCGCCTTCCCCGTCTTCTTTTCCTTCTCCCACTCCGGGTGATTTTCTTTACTGACTCGCCTATCCTTATTCGGGCGCACTTCATTTTCATTTATGATTAAGGTTTATTTTTCAGCTCGCGGGACATCTCCTGTGGAGGCAGCCCGAGACGACATCGTAGCAGATTCGTCGACGCCGGCGAGCACTGCCTTCTCAGGATTTTGCACCGACCTTGCCGTCGCAGGTTCGTGTGCATCATTTAACATTTAGTTGCCAATATGCATCAGTATTTCCATTCTTACATGTAGATTTTACAGGCCCTGAGGCCGATGACATGGCATCTCCACACCGCTCGGAGTCTTTCTTCTACGACGGTCCTGCCTCACCGTCGATCTTATTGGTGCCTACTGGAGATGGCGACTTATTTGATGTGGTTCTGGGGCCGGTGCTCACTCTTGCACAATCAGAGGAGGCTTCTTTAGAGCAGGGGAGTCCGTTGGCTGTCGAGCCCGCAGGCGACGAGCCATTACTGATCGAGGGAGGGCCATCTCATGCCTCTTCATCTCCCGATGGGCAGCCTCTCATGGCCATAGATGGCGGAGTTTCATCAGATGCTCGGGTGGAGGACTCGACTGAGAGGGCTACAGTCGATTATAGTTCAGAGCTGGATGAGAGTTGGCTGGTGGAGCAGCTTTTCGACAGCCCAGAGACGGAGGTCCCGGCTAGCGAGGGTCTCACTGAGCCTCATACCTCTCCCGGTACCTTATATTTCTTTTATTATTCGCCCGTATTTTATTTTTCCATGTGTTTATGCTTTTCATTTTATTTTGTAGCTGGGTCTGGTGCACCTGCGGGTCCTCCTGAGGCGACCGACATCCCTATCCCCGATTCAGTCCCGCCGATCTCAAGCGACGAGGCGATAGGTTAGATCTTCTCTTCCTTCTATTTCTTCTTTGGTTATAACAATTTGTCTAACCCATTTATTTTACTTGCAGATGTTACATCGAGGGATGTGCAGCTCGCCTTGGCCGCGCTGGCGGATGCACTCCGAGACACCTTCTTCGGGGGCTATCCGCTAGATTTCGAGATCCTGGATTCTCTGCCCAGTGGCTTCTCTTTCGATTGGTATGGGCTGATGCGGGATACCATCGCACCAGCTTTACTCATTGCACCTCGTCTCGAGAGTACTTTCATTTCCAGGAGATGTGAGGAGCTACTCGGGGCTTACCAGGATGCGAGCTCTCTCGTATATCAGCACGAGTTGGAGATTCATGAGCTACGCAGGCATTTGGAGGCTGCTCGACTCCGCTATCTTCAGCGGCTCTCTTCTTGTGCCACTCTCCGCTCCATGGGAGTCAGTGGTGGGCCCGCTCGACTGCTCGTGCAGGAGCTAGAGGACCACAGATTATCGGTGGAGGGTTTCTCTCGACATCTGGCGGGGCGTCTCCCGGAGCTGCAGGTTCACTCGAGTGTCCGGGATAGTGCCTTCTCTCAGTTCTTAGATTTCGAGGCAGCTTCGGAGGAGGATAGGCACTCCCTCCATGTTCATTTGGAGACTATTAGTACTGTGTTATTAGAGCTGGAGTCCCGCTTTTTGGGCCCATAGATTGCACTTTTCATTTCTTCTTTTCTCCTTTTCTTTTGCTATACTTGATATAGGATGCCTTGACATTTATCATTTTGATCTCTTGTTGTGGATGATGCTTGCCTCTATTATTATCCTTTTATCGCTTCCTCTGCAGCGCGAGGAAATATTTCATTCATTCATGCAGTGTGCCTCCAATCTTATTTGCAAAAGCGCCCTATTACAACTGCTTCATCCTTTCGCAGCGTCTAAACATAATAAAAGGAAAATCTTACAGCATCCTATTACATTTATTCTATACATCATTTCTCTTTATTTATGGCAATACAAAACTCAAGTAACCGTGGTATTTTACGGATACCGAACTTGTCTGTATTGACCTCTAGGCCGGGTACAGAATAAACCCGTTTATCCCTTTATTACTGATGGATAAACTTACCAGTATCAATTGGATTATGGATGCAATTGATAACACCATTTTGTGGATGATCCTTGTATATTTAGTTGACGTTTATTTGTGGAAGCTCACCCACTCTCCCCTCATTTGTGCACTGTTGCGTGCAGAAGTGGAAACTCACCTTCACTCATCTCCACTCAATTTGTTTTGTGGGGGTACTACCCTCAAACATCCATCACGCATCCCTGCGAGACAGGCTTTCATCGGGTAGGTCCGCTCTCCATGACCTGAGTCACTTCCTTAAGCGAATTACTTTATTTGACACTGAATGTCGGGCAAAAGCGTAAACCCTTAATCTGACCCCTCCATGACCTATTTTGGGATTAGAAACAGATCACCTCCTTGGGCGTGTGGTACTTTTGCGGATGAATGTACCCAACCTGGTTTTATATTTTGGCTACCCTCAAACATCCATCACGCATCCCTGCGAGACAGGCTTTCATCGGGTAGGTCCGCTCTCCATGACCTGAGTCACTTCTTTAAGCGAGCCGCTTTGTTTAACATGAAATGTCGGGTACAAGCGTAAACCCTTGATCTGACCCCTCCATGATATGTCGTGGGATTATGACACACCATTTCTTCGGGCGTGTGGTGCTTTTACGGATGAATGCACCCAACCTGGCTTTGTATAACACTCATGGTGTCGGGGACAAAGGTGGCAACCCCTTATTGAAAAGATTTTATTATTTTTTATTTATATATATTTTTTTTTATCAATGAGTAAGGAAAATAGGTTTTTATTGTTTTACTTATATATCCTTTTATTTTATTAGAAGAAGGCAGATTTTTGGTTATTAGTGATACATGTTACTAATAATACGAGAGTTATTTATTTATATGCCCTCGGAAGCGACTATTTACTAGTCACCAATTTGCTCGACCTATCCGTTGGCTTGCGCCGCGGGCGACCAATATGAGCAACTTTCGTCATTGGGCAACAGATGGTTTGAGGGACAAACTGCAAACCCTGCCCATTTTTGTGTTTATTCTGTATCAAATGGACAAACCCAGTGGTATTTGTATTATGAGCCCAAACACCAAGGCTCTCGCCTTACATTCTTGCGTGGTTTTGGCTTTGAATTCTCTTATTCTATATTTTTTATTTTTGTTGTAGGGCTAAATGTGTTTGTGTGGTTTTGGATTTTTGGATGCATTCTATTTACAGATGCACAAGTAAGGTTTTTTGGGATTTTATGCAAAAGTGGAGGTTAGACATGGGTTTGTGTTTCGTGCACGTGTGTGTAAACGAACACTTATTCCCTCCTTATTTATTTACAATAGATACTACTCGATTGGCCCCGCTTCGGGCTATGTGTAGTACTTCTTCAGATATCGCCCGTTAATTGGTGGCATGGGCCTTTCACCTTCATGGTCTATGAGTTGGTATGCGCCGCCCTCGTATACCTTCTCAATTGCATATGGCCCTTCCCAGTTCGGAGAGAATTTTGGGCCGATGTGCCGGCCAATGATCGGCCTCTTGAGGACAAGAACAAGCTCCCCTTGTTGAAATGCCCTGACTCGCGCCATCTTATCATATGCCCTTGCTATTTTTGCCTGATACATTTCAAGGTTCTGCTGGGCTATCAGTCTCTTCTCGTCCATGGCATCCAACTCGTCCAATCTGAGTTGTTGGCATTCATCCATGGTCATGTCATTTTGCATAGCCACCCGTAATGACGGTAATTCCACCTCAAGAGGGAGAACAGCTTCAACCCCAAAAGCCAAAAAATACGGGGTAGCTTGCGTAGGCGTTCGGTATGTGGTTCGATAAGCCCATAATGCCTCCTGTAGACGATTGTCCCAGTCTCGTTGGTTGCCGTCCACGGTCTTCTTCATGATATTTATTAGAGTTTTGTTAAAGGCTTCGGCCAGGCCATTGGCTCTCGGGTTATAAATGGACGAGAATCTCCAATCAATGTTAAACTGCTCCGCCAGGGCATAAACTTTGGAGTTCTTGAAGGCCGTTCCATTATCAGATATTATTCGTTGTGGTGTACCGAATCGGTAGAGGATGTGCGTCTTGAAGAACTTAACCACATCGGACGCTTTAACTTCTTTGAGTGGGATGGCTTCAGCCCATTTTGTAAAGTAATCTGTCGCCGCCAGGATGAACCGGTGACCTCTCGACGTCGGAGGGTCTATGGGCCCCACTATGTCTGTGCCCCACATATTAAATGGCCAGGATGCTACCGTGGGGTGCAATGGGTTTGGCGCTTGATGTATAAAAGGGCCATGTATCTGGCACATGCGGCATTTCTTCGCGTGCTCTTCACAATCAGCCACCATCGTGGGCCAATAATACCCCATTCGCTTGATCTTTAGCTTCATTTTTGGCCCAGACTGATGCGCTCCGCATAGCCCGGAATGAACTTCTTTCATAACCTGCCCGGCTTCAGGCCCTGATACGCATCTTAGCCATAGTTGATCGTAAGACCTACGGTATAGCGTATTGCCCACATATGCATACCGTAGTACCCGTTTTCTTAATTGATCAGCTATCCTTTTATCTTTGGGGAGGGTGCCATGCCGGAAATATTCGATGAACGGCTGTCTCCAATCATCGTCTTCAGTTGTCATTGTTTCTTGGCATTCTACCTTTTCTAACCCAGCATTTTCATTATTCGCCTCATCTGTTGTTTGACACAATGATAATGGCCTTCTATTACGGACGATGATGTGGATTTCCGGCTCTGTTGGTTCACCCAGCTCCTTGGCGAGTTTGGCCAACGCATCTGCTTCACCGTTCACAGCCCTCGTGACCTTCTCGATGGACACATATGGGATTTTCTTCATTAGTTCCATGGCCTTCTGGTGATATTGTATTAGTTCCGGCTTCAAGACCTTGTATTCGCCAATTATTTGATTTATAATCAACTGTGAATCCCCAAAGATGCGCACAGCCTTGATCTCTAGTTCCAGTGATAGCTCTAGTCCGGCGATGAGTGCCTCATACTCTGCTTCATTATTTGTACATGGTTCAGTTAAAGCCAGAGAATGCCGTATTATCCCGCCCTCCGGGGTTACAAAGACTAGTCCTGCGCCAGCTCGCACAGTTGGGACTCCCGGGCCCGCGATCGGCTTGATCGACGAGGCACCATCAAAGTACATCTCCCATATAGGACTTCCTTCTTCAACATGTAGAGTTTCCTCATCGGGAAAGTCACATTTTAATGGGGAGTCATCTTGGATCGGATGTGCGGCTAGGAAATCCGCTAGCGCCTGTCCCTTGATCGCCTTTTGCGGTGTATATGTGATGTCGAACTCAGTAAGAATAATAGCCCACTTGGCCAGCCTCCCCGTCAGCATTGGCCGAGTCATCAGGTATTTAAGAGGGTCCACCTTGGATATTAAAATGATTTTATGGGCTAGCATGTAGTGCCTCAATTTCTTCACCGCGAAGATTAGGGCTAAACAATGCTTCTCGATCGGTGAATACCCGTGTTCTGCCCCCACCATCATGCGGCTTAAGTAATATAGCGCATTTTGGTTACCATCCTGGTTTTCTTGGGCCAATAGGGCTCCCAAGGATCCATCTAGGGCAGTCGTATATAGGATAAGTTCCTTCCCGGGTATGGGCGCCGCCAACACTGGAGGGTTGAGTAGATAGGCCTTGATTTCTTCAAAGGCTCGCTGGCACTCGCCATCCCACTTAAACGGGATATTCTTCTTAGTCAGCCGGGTGAAGGGTTGGATTTTACCCGATAGGTTGGCTATGAATCGCCTGATGTACGCCAATTGCCCTTGCAAAGATCGCAATTGTTTTAAATTCTTTGGCGGGGATAGTTCGGTTATTGCTTTGATCTTGCCCGGGTCTATCTCAATTCCCCTATGGCGTACTACAAATCCCAGAAATTTACCAGATGATACCATGAATGCGCATTTCAACGGGTTTAGTTTGAGCGCATGTTCTCTTAGGCGGTTGAAAACGACCTCAAGATATTGGAGGTGTTCTTCATATGACATGGCCTTGATGACTAGGTCATCCACATAGCACTCGACTATCTTGTGGATTAGATCATCGAATATTTTCGTCATCGCCCGTTGGTAGGTGGCTCCCGCGTTTTTGAGCCCAAACGGCATGACTTTGTAGCAATATATGCCAATCGGCGTGCGGAATGCCGTGTGTCTCTCATCTTCTGGCGCCATTTTGATTTGATTATAGCCCGCATAACCGTCCATGAAGGAGAAGACTTCATAGGAGGATGTATGGTCAATTATGATTTCGGTCACTGGGAGCGGGAAATCATCTTTAGGGCACGCTTTGTTTAGGTCCCGAAAGTCCACGCAAATGCGGATCTGCCCATTTTTCTTCTTAACCGGGACAATGCTAGCCACCCATTCTGGCGTCTCTTCTTCCCGTATGAAGCCTGCGTCGATGAGTTTCTTCGTTTCCTCCACGACCTTTTCTTCGAGTTCTATTCTCATTCGCCTCGGCGCTTGTTTAATCGGCTTGAAGGTTGGATCAATTTTTAAGTAATGAACCGCTACGTTGGGATCTAATCCAGGCATTTCTTTATAACTCCAAGCGAAGCAGTCCATGTAGCTTTTAAGGAATGTCTTCAACCTGTTAGCCACCTCTTCTGGCAACGACGCGCTTATGAAAGTTGGTCGTGGGTCTTCTTCCGTCCCCAAATTAATTTCAGCTAACTCATCGACCGTATTAGGCTCCTTTTCTAGCTGTTTCAGAGCATTTTTCAGGACCGGGGTCTTGTCCTCTTCTGTTTCATTATCTGGTATTTCAACAGAAGTCATGCAGCAGCTCTCTTCCATACGGTACTCGTTGAGAGACCCCTCAAGACATGCTGCGTCATCGCAGTTATACCCTAACCCCCGGGTGTATTTTACTTTGCCATCCAGGCCCAAAACCTTATTCTGGCCGCCATTCCAGAGTTCATCGAAGCGCTTGGCCTCGGCCTTGGATATGTCTCTCAGACATTTCGCCCTTTTTGCCAGTTTATACAGCTCCTTTCCAAAGGGATGAGATGCAGCGTCATCGCTCGTTGCATTCTCCAACTCTTGTTCTATCACCCACTTCTTCCAAGTGTTGTGATCAGGGTTCTTCAGAGACTGGGTTGAATCGCTCTGATAGAAAATTATAGCCTTGTGGATGATAGTTTTCCCTTTGATGCGCTCTACCTTTGCCGGCACAACAAAGGTTTTTAGGGTTTGGATGTGGTTCACTTCCCTTGGTATAAGGTCTTTAAAGTGCCTTTCGGGAACCACAGTAATCTCTAGCGCTGCCATCTCCTCTTCTATCTCAATATTCATGACTGAGTTGGAGCGGTAGATTTCTTTGATCGGCTTACGTCTTGCAACCTTAGGTTTGCTAGGTATGGGAGTGTGTGAGATCGTATAAGCCACCCCTTTGCCTTTGTTATTCGAGTTGTGCGGAGCTGGGTCTTGTTGAAAGCTCTTCGGGAGTTGGATCGTCCCGTTTCTGTGCCCTTCTTCTATGAGGTCCTTGAATACCCAGCATTCTTCAATTGTATGGCCCAATATGCGATGATAAGGGCAGAATTCTCCTTCACCGGCTCTTTCTATGTCGGCGGGTCTTTTACAGACGGGAAGTGTCAATCCGCTCTTTAAGGCCTGCTCAAATATCCGAGCTGTTTTATTTTTCAGGAAAGAGTATGGTTTACTCTTCTTGACTTTGAGGGTTTGCATGACGGTCGACTGCTTAGCTCTCATTTCTTCCCCTTTTGATTCATCTACTATGACAATTACCCGCTTGCCGCTATCGGGTGCTTGTCTTTCAGGGGTCCCGGAACGGGGTTCGCTCGTCACTTCCTTGAGTAGCTCGGAGTTATAAATCGCGGTTTGCAGGTTTTCAATCATTATCATGATTTCATTGTGTTGCACTTTAATATCCTGCATCACTTCCCATTGTTCAGACACCTCCCTCCTATTATTTTCAACTTGGTGCCTTATTTCGTCAATCGCATTCCAGACGCGACCTTCGAAATTTTCCCGCCATAAGCGTTCTTCATTCATAGGCCTCGGCCTAACCGGGTTATCCCTTCCGCTACTAGGTCCCGTGTTGATCATAAATGACTCCTCACTTTCATTATCTGTTTCGGGCCTTTTATATGGCTTTTTGAGGATGTGATAGATGATCTCTTCGTCAGATTCTTCTTCCCAGGGTTGACGATCATGGTCAGATTCTTCTCCCGAGGTGATGTCGCCCGAGTCATCAGACTCTTCAGAGTCTTCCCCTGAAGTTGCCTCTGTGATCTGAATTTGAGGGGTGTTGGTAGGTTTAAAGTTGAAAATGACCTCCTCCTCAGAATCACTTGACTTGATTTCGCTCGGCTTTATTTGGGCCTTATACGTAGCCACCTGTTTGAAGCGGAAGGTTGCTTCCTCACCCGACTTTCTTCCGGGTCTTTGGGCTCGAACACCTCGGGGTTTAATATTAAATTTGACCTCTTCTTCTTCTCCAGATGAGGTATCAAATTTAGGGCCTTTATTGAAGGGTTTCTGACCTGCTTTTGTTATAGGCCGGCTTGGCGCCACAGTGGATTTAGGCAGAAAATACTGGGCGTCATTGAATTTAATCTCATGCACCCCGAATGGTTTGACATCTCCGTCAATTCTCTTTTGCTTACCATTCTCAATGTATTTCAGGCATTGGTGCAGAGTAGAGGGTATGACCTGATTACTATGAAGCCACGGGCGACCCAGCAACGCCCGATAAGAGGTTTCAGCGTCAATGACATAGAATTTAGTAGGCGCTTTTAGGCTTCCGCACTGCAGGTTCAGAGTTATAGCTCCCAGGGCCTTTTGGGAGTTTTGATTGAAGCCATGAATGATCACCTTTTCGTCAGATAGGTTCTTCACGTCTAAGGTGATGGTCTTCAGAGTTTTAAGCGGCATGATATTGATTGAAGACCCTGCGTCAACCAGGATGCGACCAACCTTTTGCCCTCCGCAGTTTCCGGTGATGTATAGCGGGCGGTTATGGTCGACGGTGCCTATTAAGAGGTCATCGTCTGTAAAATTTATGCAGGCGGCCCGCTTGGCGGTGAATAGGGCTTCCTGCATATTTTGCTCGATGAAATATGACTTGTACTTCTCGGGATCTTGCAAGGCCTGGATTAGCACCTCCCTTAGGTCTTGTGACATCATCAACGCGTCAAATATGCTTAATAGCGCTGGAATCTTACGCAGATGTGCCAACACGTTATATTCTTCGCCCGTCGACCGGGTCTTTTCTGGGTTCTTGCTTAGGTTCTCGACCTCTTTGCCTTTATTCAGGGCCTTATCTTTTCCCTTATCGGAATCCTTGGGAGCCTGTCTCTCGGGTATATAAGTCCCGGACCGGAGCACAGCTTTGCATTCTTCATTTTTGGTCCCAGAGGTGCTTGCTTCCCCTTCGTCATTTGGGAAGAACATCTCTTCTAAAGTTGGCATATCTTCATCGTGAGAAGAATATACCATGTTGCACGAAGCACCCCAGATCTCTTCGCTTTCTTCTTTATTTATTTCTTCATTTACATCTTCTTTCTTTTGGCCTAGGGTTAACTTCTCCCAGTCTTCTTTGGAGATGAAGTGTTGAAGGGTGATCGCCTCGGGACTGCCCTGCTCGTACTCTTCAATTTTATTCTTTCTGGACTTGTTATTTCTATGCTTCTTTTTCTTCTTAAGAACCTGGTCTTGGCTCTGGTCCACCTTATAATATACCCTGGGTTTTGATGGGACCACTGGCGTGATGTCGTCTTTCCATTTCATGCCAGGTTCTTTCTTAAGGGCTTTAAGCATTTTAATCGATTTCTTCGATAGGTGCGTAGTCCATTGTTCTTCCTGGTCTTCGCATGACTGGCCCGGGACTTTCTCTTCCTCATGAGAGATCGTGTTGGCCTGCTCATGGGCTGATGGGCTTTGCAAGAACCCTTTAGGTAAAGTAATTTCACCGTTTTTGTATGCCTTTTCGACCCAATCTTTGAAGACCCAGCAATCTTCAATTGAGTGCCCTATTATTCTGTGGTATGGGCAAAAGTTGGGTTCGTCCGATTTATCGGCATCTTCCGGGCATTTACTGGCCGGCAGGGTTAGACCATTCTTCAGTGCCCCTCTGAAGATTTGGGCAACTTTATCTTTTCTGAAGGAGTACGGTTTAGATTTCTTTTGTTTGAGAGACTCAAAACTCCGTGAACTCCCTCCTGGATTGGGCCTAGGTCCCTTATTATAATTGTTGCCATTTGTGCTACTGCTGCCGCCTTGGGTGTCTGCGTTGGCAACCATCTTATCTTTTAGCGAGGTGAATGCCACTTTAGTCTCGGCTCGGGCTCCTCGTTGCGGCCTATTATTCATAAAGCTCGGCACGGTATGTGGTGACATTCTTTCCATGTTGGATACCGATCTGAGCAAGTCTTTGAATGTGTTGACTTTTGTCACACCAAGAAGCATGCCCATCCACCCGTCAATGTTTTTCATGATTAGGTTGACGGCCTCATCTTCAGTTAATGTGCGGTCGCATTTGATGCTGAGGTTCCGCCATCTATTAATAAAATCTGTCATTGACTCCCCTTTCTTGGGTTTAGTACTTGCCAGATCGGCTATGTTTATCTTATCAGACACCATGACAAATCGCGCCCTGAACGAATCTGCCATCTCGTCCCAGGTCCTGATGCTGTTGTTTTCCAGCGAATAATACCATTGGAAGGCGGTTCCCACTAGGCTTTGAGGGAATTGTCTTAACAACAGTGCATCATTGCCGCCCGTATTGCCGCACGAGGCTACAAAATGGGCCAGGTGTTGCTCGGGATTTAGATCTTTATTGCCTTCCCCGGAGAAGGTCCTGAAGCGGGGGATCACATACCCTTTAGGATATTCTTCTAAGTCGTATATGGCAGGGTATGGATGTCCACAGTTTTTAACGGGAGGGATAGCGTATCCACCTCCGGCTATTTGCATTTGCTGAGCAATCATGGCTTGAATCTCCTTCCGGGATATTCCCGTTGGTTCAGCCTCCACTTCTATGGTTCTATGTGGATGGGGTTTAGAATTGACGGGTTGTTTTCCCTTATGATTGCTTTTGGTACTGTGGACCCCTTCTTGACGGGAACTACCAGCTTTGAAATTGGCGTCTTGTGATTCTTGCAATGACTTGACCGCCTTAATCAGTTCTTCGTTTTGTTTCAGCATGGTAGCGATTAGCTCCCGTTGCCTAATCAGCTCTTCATCCCGTGCCTCGATGTGGCCTTTTAGTATTTCAATTTCATCGATAGGCACTTCGGGACGTGTTTCAGCGTCATCTTCATTATCGAAGAAATCAGGGTTTTCGTTGTGGTCTTCCCCTTCCCTGCTATTGCCCTCGGGGTTGACTCTCTTGGGAGGTCTCCCTTTTCTACCATTATTTTTGTTGGTATTGGTGACGTGAGCTTGATTAGGCGGGGACTGGTCATCCTGGGTCATATTCACCTCAACATCAGTGTCCGGATCAGTATCGTAGCTTATGCTGATGGTGTTGACTGAGAAGTGCTCTTCATAGCGAGCGGTTCTTCTCTTCTTCTTTGTTTGGTCAGGTGCGGTTATTTTCAGACTGTTGAGTGGTATTCTTGAGCCTAATCGGCTGAACACACTCTTCTGACCTAGGCGGCTGAATACGCTCTCGGACGGAGCATTAGACTTGCCGGCCTTGCTGGGCTGGGCTTGAGATTGGGGCTTTGTTGGCTGGGAACCCTTCGGGACCCACACCTGCTGGGTGCTAGGTGTTGCCTTTGATGTAAACCTCTTCGGGTGTGGAATTGAGATAATGACTTGCGGCTGAGCCATGTCTTGAGATTGACCGGAGCGGGAGACGTATTGTCTCGACCTAGCGTTCTTGACGCTCTTCCTCTGTTTGAGGGCCCTGTGAGCCTTGTAGATGGCTTCTGCAGGGGCTTGAGACTTGTTCTGGCGGTGCTGAGGCCTTTGAGTTAGGCGAGGTGTGGGCTTAGGCACCTCCCATGCCTGGCGGAGCTGGCCTGTGGCCGAGTTCTTGGCCACTATTCGGAGGGCTGTGAATTTGTTGGAGACTGGGATAGCTGGCCTAGCCACCAGCTGGTTCTGGTATGCATCCAGGGCCCTCTTCCTGGACGCTTGAGAGTTGCGGGTAGTTTGGACTGCGGCCGTTGGGGCTGTCCTCTTGGACGGTCGCCTTCTCCTCTTTGGGGAGGTAGTAGGAGAGGCCATGACGTTATTTGAGATCCCCTTGGGAGTCAGGGTGATCGAGTCCTCCTCTTCGTCTGGAATGGAGATCTGGACGGTTGCGGGAGTGATCGTGGCCACTGGAGCTGGGCCATAAATGGTAAGTTCTTGCGGGATAGTCCCGAAGAACATGAACAATTTGCCCTCTGGGCTCTTTACAGGAGTAACAGTGTAGGGAGCAAGGTTGAAGTTGCCGAAGTATGCCATTTCCTGCAAAAACAAAAACACTTGAAAATTATTAGTCATTTTAGCACATAGAAGACCACTTGTATCTCTTAATTATTCTATTTGCCTCTCTCTTTCAGAGATAAGAGGAGAATCTAGGTCCCACCGGGCGTGCCAGATCCTGTGCGACCCTTTTTCGCGCGCTCCGCACCGCCGCTGGGCGATGGGTTGCGGAAGAAGGACACGGAGATCCCTCCCGAACGTGCATCTGCTGGGTGTCGGCCGATTCTGCCGTTTAGAGATTATTTGGATGCACATTCAGGGGGTTTTTAGTGATTGTGAGTTCTTGTAGATTCCGGTGGGCGCAAGCCCCCACCGTTAATTACCCTGGGCTACGAACCTCGAGGCACCTCTGGATCTTTGAAAGAGAGAAGCAAATAGTATAGTTAAAAGATGGTCAAGTGGTCGTCTAATTTCATGAAAAGGGGTCTACGGAAGATGAACCTACAAACAGATCGGTTCAATCTATGGAAGACAAACCTACAAACAGATCGGTTTTGTCCTATGGAAGACGAACCTACAAACAGATCGGTTCAGTCTATGCCACCTCGAGATGTAACCTTACCTACAGACCAGGTTAATCTCTTTAGAGGGGCTTGAGGTGAATCTACATACAGATCGACTCGACCTCCGTTGATCTAGAAGATAAACCTACAAACAGATCGGTTCAATCTTAACTAGTCAACAACCAATCACACAAAATACAACTCGAAGCGCTGAGCCGGTTGATCTTGAGGTTGGTGAATCAGGAGAGGGGTGGATATGGCCCACGTGTTTCTTCTCACTGATCTTCTAGATCATGAATTCGAAGCACTAAGCCGATTCATAAACCTAGGAAACACAATTGCACACAATGTCAAACCTGAAGCGCTGAGCCAGTTCAACATTGAGGCATGTGTTAGTGAAGGAACCTACCTACAGAACGGTTCACATTCACTGTTTTGTGGATGAATCTACCTACAGACCGATTCAATCTCACAATCTCGGGAAATGAACCAGGAGACGAACTTATCGACGGATGAGTTCAGTCTTGCCAGCTCAAATGGTCATGAATTACTTGTTCATGACACCGAGTCATTAAGATGTCACTTCTCTCGGACATCGTAATGTTCTTCTTCTTCAAAGTCGACATATCTCTCCATGCTGATGTCGTAGCTTTGGTCATTCTTCAGCGAGCGTCAAGACGTTCTCGTCTCGACTAATCATTCTACATGTTGCATTACTTGTGCAAAATTACTATGTTGCCCTACACCCCTTGTGTGAGCGTATTCAATCATGAGTTACTTGCTCATGGCAGCGAGTTATTAAGATGTCACCTATCTAGGACATCATAATGTTCTTCTTCTTCAGAGTCGACATATATCTCCATGTTAGTATCGTAGCTCTGGTTATTCTTCATCAAGTGTCAAGATGTTCTTGTCTCGACATGTTCCTTCATGTTGCCATCAAAGCCTTATTCATCTCACGTCAAGATGTTCCTGTCTCAACGTATCTTGTTATTCTTCATCAAGTGTCGAGATGTTCTTGTCTTGACATATCTTCTCGTATTGCTATTAAAGCCTTAATCATCTCACGTCAAGATGTTCTTGTCTCAACGTATCTTCTCGTGTTGTCATTGCAACCTTATTTATCCTCTGTCAAGATATTCTCGTCTTGACTAATCGTTCTAAATGTTATATCATGTGTGCAAATATTCTTATGTGGCTCTACACTCCTTATGTGAGCATATTTATTTATTTCTAAAATGCACAAAATCTATTATATAATATCTTCCATTATCATTCTTTATTATAAAGATGCATTTATTATTATTATTATTATTATTATTATTATTATTATTATTTTTATTTTTAAACTCTATTTATCTATGTAGAAAATTATTTACAAAAATGATAGGAAAAAGGGGTTAGCTATTTAACTAGATTTTCATTTATATTTTTGGGATTTTTTTATAATAGCTAAAATAGTAGAATTTTTATTTTTATTATTTCTAAACTCTATTTATTCTGTAGAAAATCACTTTACAAAAATAATAGAAAATAAAATGGCTATGATTTTTATTTGTATTTTTAAAATGTTTATGGTAGCCAAAGTAATAGAATTTTATTATTATATTCTATTATATTGAAATATTATTCATTATGTAAGAATCATTTACAAAATTAAAAGATGGTTAGCTATACTATTTTACTATTATTATTATTTTTATTTTTTGTTTTATTTTTAATATCTATAATAGTTAAAAAGAAATCATTACTAATATTCTATCCTATTTATTATACTATTCATTATATCTATTTTTATTATTTCTATTTATTATCTATAGAAAAGTATAAGATTTTTATTATTAGTTGAAAATAGTCATAAGAGATGAAATTCATTATGTTTTTATTACAACTATTATTTTTATTACATTTTATTCATCAAAAGTATTTTTATTGTATATTTGTATAGAAATAACAAAAGAAATACAATTCATATTATAAAACTATATTATCATTCTTTATTATAAAAGAAAATGTATTTTACTATTTATTACCATAGTAGTATATTTTGTATCTTTTGTGCTATTTATTTTTATTATTCTTTTTACAGAAAATATCAATATAATATCTATTGTTATTCATATTTTTTATATATTTTTTTTTTATTTATCAAAGAATATAGCTAATCTCATTATTTATTATAGTATATTACTATCATCATTATTATTTCATGGAAAATCACTTGAAAAATCACTAAAACATATCTAGTTATTATTTATGATTTTTATTTGTATTTTTGGGATTTTTATAGTATTTAAAATGGCAAGTCAAAGCTAGGTCAACTATATCAATATATGTAATGTCTTTTGCTTTTAAATTGTTTTATCATGATTATATTTTTAAAACTGGAATATTATTGTATAGAAAAATAGTATGAAAAATAAGAAAATTTTAGAAACAAATTTGAGTCAATTCGGAGTTCAAGAACATTTTCAAATCATTTATTTATTCTATATTATTACTATTCTGTTATTATTTAATTACTGGGCCTAATCTGGGCCGTCAGATTTACATTCAGATTATCATATACCTTTACTTCATTATAAACTTATTTGGGCCGCTGGATCTGTTCCTGAGATTAGTGCACACTAGATGAAGGGCCCAGATCTTTATTTATCCAATCAGGCCTATTCATTTGACGATGGATCACTTGGGCCGTTAGATCTACTTTGAGATTCATTCATCTGAGATGAAGGGTTTAGATCAACTCCTTCCTTTTCCCTTAAGCCGCGGTTTATAACTGACGTTGGATTCCTTCAAGATGTGTTTTCGCGCATCAAATCTCGTGTTCATGCGCTGAAAGTCGTGCACCTTCGTCTTTCTGACTGTCCCGTTGACTGTTGTGTCGAGATTCGCGCTGGAAGCCACTCCCGGCGACCGGAGCTCCGCCCTTTCGATCAGATGAACCTAGCAGCGTCGCCTTACTCTCAAGAATCTTTCTATCACTCCTGATTGAAGATCGGTATGGTGTTCTAGCATGTACAAGGGTACCATTTCTGGTACAGTGTTCAACTCGGTATCAATTGAGTTTCCGACTACAAATTCAACTCGATTAATCGTCAATTCTCATAATTAATTTTCTGTTATTGATCGTTTATACCTTCTAATCATGTTTGCTAAATCAATTCCTTATGGATCCTTCGTTTATGGCCTGATTTAACCTTGGTGTTGTTTAATACGGTACCGATCGCGTTTGTTCAAGAATTGTGTACCGGATTGCCTTTGATTACTATACCTTCTTGCGCTTTGAATTGATTGTGGGTGTAATGACAACCACTCAAGCCATGAAATCAGGAGGATTAGATGATCCTACTACTGATTCAATACTGAATTGACCTTTATATTCCGCGATGAATGGGAGAACTGTATAGCTCTACTACCAATCTCAATTGTATAATCAGATGATATAAATAAGATATAATAATTACATGAAGTTCAAGCTAGAAGCTCAGGTCTTTGATTATCCAAGTTTCATAACTGATTTCATATGCAGTACTGGCAGTTCTTGAAATTCAATCGAAAAATAAAGATGGAGATCAAAGAATTCAAAAATAACTACAAGAATCAAGATGCAAGATTGGAATTGAAAGAGAAATAGCAGAATCATGTACTGTTCATCTCAAGAACTAAGTTTATTGCACAATTCAAAGAAAATCTTCTCAATTACATCTCAAACCCAGAGAAATACATACCAGTGGCTTTGTAGATGATGAATGGAATGTATAACAGCTTTTAATAGGCCGAATTGAGAGACTTTGGTTTGAAACAAACCAGGGCTACTATCAATTAGCTCAATTAACTCCCTTTTTACTCTTTCCTCTTCTTGCTACTAACTGCCAGGTTATTCTCTCTCTTTTTCTTACTTGTTCCCCCCTTTTTTGTTCTCTAACTCGGTTTATATAAGCAAAGGGTGTGTAGATTGCTAAATGGTGATTGGTTGGACCATTAGCACTTGGATCACGGCTTGGATTCAATCTCCACCCTTGGTTCAGTTTAGATCAATGGTTGGGATGTATTTGTGCTTTCTAATTACTCAATTGAGTCGGCTGTCAGTGGTTAAGCCGTTTGAGTTAGTTACAAAGGTCTTTTATTCACTCTTTTGCCACTCTCCATAGTAACTAACCATCACTCACTTCTGGACTGTTCTAGAACCTTCTCCACACTTGGTAGTCACCAAAGAGCTCTCTGAAATACTATAAAAGCCTCTGTATAGTGAAAAATCTCCATTTCTCCATTTGAGCCCGATTTTTGCTCAATTACCATTGCCATTACCTTACTCATCAATTCATTCAATTGCAAGCTCTCTTAGCCTCCTATTAGACTCAGTAATTGATCCACCTTGTTCTTTGCATTGTCTCTACTCCCTACTATTGAATTTGAGCTTGCTGCCTTTTACCCGATTAGTGATCTAGTGGAATACTATTGCAAGGCTTCAAAGGGTACTATCTTTGCATCCAGAGAGCATCGCCTTAGTGGAAGAAAGCTACTTGTTCAATTAATTTCACTTTTACAAGCTTGCAAAGGTCAATCCCAATTTTGATCTCATTGACTGCCTCAGCGCAATTCTCTTTATTCTTTTCATATTCCTTAAAATTCATGCTTGATACATGTTCTAATCAATGATATGCACCTTCCTATCGAATGAATTTGAAGAATTCCGCTATCTCTAACTCACTCAACCATGGCGCCTCTCGGCCAGTCGCGCGGAAGAAAAAGAAGAAGAGGAGGAAGGGAAGAAGAAAGCGCTTCCGGGGGGGCCGGTCTCGGCGCATGTGAGCCGCAGCAGAGTGGGGCCCACAGTCATAGAGATAATGCGCAAGGGCCAGGTGCATACCTCCTTTCTTTCCTTTTTATTTGAATTGTGGCTTTATCTGAATGAGTTTGGTTCACATGACAGCTTATGCGCCTCTGACTCATAATCCTGACAATAGGGTCCCACCTGTAAGATTACAGAGTCTAGGCTTATAGCAATTGATTAGTACACGTATTAGGGCTAATTAAGCTGAGTTGGCATGTTCTGATTGGCTGCTAGATTAATCACTCCCCTTTAGCATTAATGGCCTGCTTAACAACTGCTGAGGTGGCCTTGTAGTATCATGCCATGTGGCATTAACAGAGTGAGATGGCCCTGTGGTATTATGCCATGTGGCATAGGCTGAATGAGGTGGCCTCCTCTGGTTGTGCCGTGTGGCACAGAGAGAGTATAGTGGACCACTGGTGTGGTGCCATGTGGCACTAGGGTGGTGAGGTGGGCTTCCCTGGTTGTGCCGTGTGGCATGTGCTGGGGTGAGGTGGACCTGTCATAGCCTGCCACGTGGCATGCTGGTGGGGCCCACATGTCAGGTCAGTGTGGTGGTGGGGCCCACCTGGCTGAGGTGGACCAATGGGGTGCTGACACGTGGCATGAGGTGGCCCAATGAGATGCTGCCACGTGTCATAACCTCTCTCTTCTCTGATTCGGTGTAGGTGTGCTTAGGATCCCCAGTTTGCACCCAGATGTGTCTCTATCCCCAGATTGCACCCAGATGAACCCTTGATCGAATCTCAGCCTTTGATCAGTCCATTTATTCTGCTTTTATCTTCCCTGAATTTATTTTAATAGCTCCACTTATCCAAAAATCATGAAAATTTCACCAAAAATCCCTAAATTCATGATGATCATCCCTGTAATTTTTAATTCCATTTTTACCCTTCCTTCTCTGAATTAAAAATTCTTTTGTCAAATAAACCCTGTTATTCCTTATGAATTAATCCCTGATCTCAATTGTAGCTCTGTGTCTCTGCCAATTATCTCTCTCTTGCAGAAACCACCCTAACTAAATACCAATTAGACTTATATTGATATTCATTAGGGCTTGATTTGATCAAATGCTGACTATTTATCAGCAATTAATACAAATCTAGACTTGATCAAGTGGTTGCTCCCAGCTTTGGCACCTGATCAGTCTTGTGAAATTGACTTTCAATCCCTTAACATGAGGGTGACTTGGTCAAAGAACTGACTACTTATCAGTAATTGACACAAATCAAAGCATAGTTAGGTGGTTGCTCGCAGCTTTGGCACCAGGTCAGCCTTGAAAGCAAAATCACATTTGAAATTTCTCATGACTAGTTGCATCAAAATGCTAGCTTAGCATTGACATCATTTCATATAGCATAGGGATTATACTGCTTCAGCTCCTTTCTAGGGTTAGCTCCAAAGGCAGATTTTTAGGGTTCAATTCTGACTCCTATAGCAGGTCACCGAGGTGTGGGGTCCACCTGTCAGTGAAAATGGTCACATGGTGACTCATCAGATAGGCTATGTTGTTAGATTCATCTACAAGGGACTGCCAGGTGGGTCCCACTTGTCAGAGAAAATGTAATCAAATGGCTGACCCATCAGGAGATTTTCTCTCTCCCAAATCTCCCGAGGGTCAGCCACCTCGAATGAGTAGGAGGTGGTGGGGTATTTATACTCTTCACTTCATGCCCAGCATTCCATTGTGGGACTAATGAATTCATTCCGGGGTTAAGCAGCGACCTCTTCTGATCAGTGGGCCATCTTTTCATTGCTTTCTCTCCTTCCCTCTTCTTATGATTTGTCATTAATCATCAATTTATTTTCATTTATTCATTTACTCATCCTTGAAATTTTTCAAGGGTAAACAAGTACCACTCGGTTCAATCGACACTAAATCAGACTCGAACAAATTGACTTGAATAAACTGAAACAACTACGGGTCGTCAATTTTACAAGACAACACCTATAGAAGTAGGGACACAGTGTTCTGTGAAAAGTTGGTGTGGGATCTCAACTTTTGTACTGTAAGATAATGAGAAGTTGTAGAGATATACAGTCTTTTAATGAGTTGAATATTGTTATAAGTTATTAAATTTCATCTACTAAATGTGAAGTTGTATTATATACATTTTATATGGATTTTTGGTGCTCAATGTATTTTCTTGAATTATATTAGATCAAGTGGAACATGTTCATATTAATGCTGGAAGTATTATAAATGAATATATGAGAATATGACACCTCTATCCCCTCATCAAACCTATAGACTATTGTGTTGAAAAAAATCCATCCGAATTCAGCCCGACATGTTGAACTCGTGGATGTGATCTGCCGCGAGGTCAAGCCAGTCTCAACTCGTGCACCAACGAATCCATGCCTAAGTCGGATTGTGGCCAATCAATCCCAAAAATACCCAACCATAACTTGTCTCCCCCAAAACCCGATCCAGCCTAACCAGCCTACACAACCCCATCAAAAGCCACCCGGAACCCATCAAAATCCAGCCCCGGTCTATTGCCTTTACCCACTTGACCCGTTACCTTTACCGACCCAGGTGAGTCTCGCTTCCTGGCCTTTCTGCCGCAACATCGGTTTCAGTACTCCGGTCAAACCCAGGTATGAACTATTAGCTAAGCTGTTTACAGACAAACAACTACTTCTTTAGTAAGTGTTTATGCATGTATAATGTATTAGTTTCTCCAGGTCAAATTATCGAGCACTTCATCTAAATGACAAAAACACTGAAAATTATTTTAAGTAGTGTTTTCTATGAATTCATTGCTTGTAATGTACATTATAGTGAATGATGGTATTCTTTTAGGATTTCTGGCTTCGAATATGTACCTGGCCTCAAGCTGCCAAAAATTGATTTCCTGAATAAATGGCATGATCTTTTTTAAATTTTCTTCATGTATAATTTCATTTCTACTTAACTAAAAAGCAAATCATAATCCTCTTTTCTTTTTAATCAATCCTAAGACCAAATAGGAGAATCAGAAGAAGCATGCAAAGCTTAATTTAAGTTTAAATCTTCACAAAGTGCTCAAGGAGCCATTGGAGAAATCTAAGCATTCACTATAAATTCTAGAATTGATCGAGAAAGACAGTAAAGATAGTAATGTGCATTACCGTGATGGTTAAACATTTATTTGAATTTTTATATTTTTTGAAATTATAAAAAAATCAAAAAAATCAAAATCATTAAAGATTATAAATGGTTAAATGTTTTGGACTATTCCGACATCATTTTTTTTAAATTTATTTTGAATCATTTGTGTTATTTTGGAGTTTTACAAAATTGAAAAAAAAAAATCACCGGACCAGTTGAATTGACTTGACCCCTTAACCTGATCTGATCCGTTCGACCGACCAACTTATGATCCTACGAAGTATTGCAATAAGTGCTTCAAAAATAAATATGTCCAAACCAATCCGCCCAATATGTTAGACCATCTAACCCGTAAACCGTCCAACCCATTGGACCATCCAAGTTTGAACCAATTTGATCCTCTCCGCCCACCCCTTTTGAATACAATACTATAGAAAGAATCTACCCCCACATCATGCTTCTTTATTTTTTTTTCAAGCTCTAACTTAAATTTCATCAAAAAATAAGTTTTAATTTAAACGTCGGTAGGTAACAAGGTATGCAATATGTCAGGTATAATGATGTGATGCCAACAAACTACTGGATAATGTAGAGTTGTCAAAACATGAAGGAGCTAAAAAAAGTCTCTGGTTATTACCTTTGAGATTTTTAGCAACACAATATGTGTAATGTATCGTGCAAAAAGTTCAACTTGAAGAAAATGGGTCGATCAGTTGCTAGTACCACCGGCCACAGTTCACAGTCAGGGGCGGATTTAGGGGGGGTCGGGGTCTCCCCTCCCAATCCCACGGAAGTTACACATCGGGTTTAAATTTTTATCATGTAATTTTATTTCGTACAGTATATTAATCCCCTCTAATTTAACAATTTCAATACTTTAATAACGTATACCTGCATGTCAGCCTCCCTATATAAAAATCCTTGACTATGTCTCTGTTCACAGTTATCTATACCCAAAAGTTTACCGCCACTGAAGAATTTACTTGTCGTGTTATAGTCTACTTGAACTATCACACATTGTCATTATTCATGAAGTTGACACTTGACGACCACTGTTTCAAACTAATGAAGGAAATTAAGAACAAATATAAATCCGCTGCAAGACCATGTTATCATCAAAGACTCTCCATGGAGGTATGGCATTAATTTGAAGATACTTATTCTTGATGAGTGATATTAGTTGTTTTAATTTTTTTCCTTGCTTGTCTTCTACTTACGATGTTCAATTTCATATAAACAATAGTACATTTTTAATCACTAGCTATATACTCGCGCGTTGCAGCAGACTCTTTTATTTAAACATTAAAATATTATAAGATAAAAAAATTCATATTTATCTAATATTAAATTATAAATTCACCAAATTATAAAGAAAACCTATAATAAAGACTATATTTAATCTTGGATGATATTTTTGCACAATATGATTTAATGATTCATCATTTTAATGGCAATAAAATTAAATTATTCTAACATATATTATCACCATTAATTTTTTATCAAATATGCACAAGGTTACTAAATAAAAAAATAATATTATTGAAATAATAAAATATAAAGGAAAAAATGAAGAGAAAGAGGGGATCAATGGACACGATCACATACGTTCGATCAACCAAAAATAAATATTATCCGTCTAATTGAGGGATAAAATGGGTATAATAAAAAATACCATGACAAAAAATGGACTCTCCAATTCTTAGATGCTTTATATAATAGTATAGATTCTTGATATTGATGGCAACTCGGGATAAATTTCTCTAGTTTTGATTTTTGTCTTTCGATTTAATATTTATTTACTTAGCAATTTTTGGTTTAGTAGATCTTTCTTAAATAATCATGTATTTACTATTTTTAATTAGGAGTGAAAAAGGAGCAAAATAAATCATTTTTATCATAGGGAATAAAACATTGGCGCTAAATTGAAGAAAGGTAGGCCTCATGAACTTCAACGACTTTCATCAAGGGACCTGCCAATTCCATGCCACTACAAAGCTTAGTCCATACTCTATGGTTTTAAATATTAAATAAATAACAAATAAATAAACAAATATCAAAGCTTGTCCTTCTAGTTCCAACAGGACCGATTTGGAAAATTTCAAATAAAAAGATAAATCAACAAGCTGCTACCAGATGCAAAATTAAAGATAATGATGGCAAATTTCTTTGTCATTTTTAATGTTCTAGAATATTTTTTTGTGTCTTACATGTATATATTTTAGCTAATTGGATTAATCAGGTTTTGTTATAATTTTCTGGTTCGTTGGAACATTTTCTCACGGACAAAAATATTGACAAAAAAAGCATCACGTCTCCACAATTTTTTTTATTGTTGTGTGAGGTGGTAGGCCCAACTTTACAACAAGTATATAAACAACTGAGATATAAAGAGCAGAAATAGACAAAAAAAGAAAAAAAGAAAAGAAAAGGAAGGGCTACAAATAGAAAAAGAGAAAATAAGAGCATAACAAAAAAAAAAGTTCATGAGAAAGCCGATTCCTGCACAACAAAAGAAAATTGGAAATTCAAACTTCGATGAAGAACCAACTGAATAAATGTAGACGTGTAGATAATTAAAAGGCATATGACAAATGACAAATACACACAAAATGCATTTTCTTACTAACACTATGTTTGGAATGGACTATCTGATCTCATATAGCATTTATTTCTCTTCGCAACAAAAGACATTGTGCATAGATAATTAAAAGGCATAATGTCCCAATAACCCTCCAAACTATCGACTTGTTAATTCGATCAAACACTGAATTATGCAACATATGACAAATGTGCCATATGACCCCCGACTGTTAATTTGTTGTTTAACATTCAATTATAATTTATGATCAAAACACCCTTATAAACATACAGTACGATATATAAAATATTCATGTTCTACGCAGATTTAGTTTCTGAAGTTACTAGCTATTTTAAAAATAATAGACACTTAATAAAATAATTCATAATAAGAAACTTTTTGTCATTTCATTTTTATTTTACATACTTTATGTTATATCTACAAGAAAGATATAGTAACATAAATAATTTAAATTGAAAATTATTGTCCATTAGAAATAAAAAGTGATAAAAATTGTGAAGTAAAAAAACATTTATTAATTTAAATTTGATTGCAAAACATCATGCAGATAAAAACATAAAAATTATTGAATCAATTTTAATTATTCATGTAGCGACATATGTTCGTAAAATAAAATCAAACTTTAAAATAAAAATAAAATAGCAAATTTATATTTATCATGTTTAATTAATTAAGTTTATATTGCTTCTAAAACAATTAATACTACATTTATGTAAGTGAATTTTGGTCATTCGCATATTATAATTGAGTATTAAGATAACAAATTAAAAGTTGAGTTAAAAAGCTCGGGGCCAATTTATCACATATATTGAGGAGGGTATCGAGACATTATATCTAATTAAAATTGATAAAAGAACACACGCTTTTATTGATAAAGTGATTTCTAATGTTTTGTTATTGTTCGTATTTAATAAACAAAATTTAATCGATTTTAGTATTTTGTAGTTATATATATATAAGTAAGATAAAAACATACAAACCAAAAAATAACAAACAGTTACTTGTTATAATAGTTGATTAAGCATGTATTTTTCTACATTCGTTAATTTTATATAAATTAATAAAATTCATCAAAATATAATTATTTTAAATATCATGCCGTAGATATTGAAGATATTGAGAGTATTTAAGTCATTTCATACTTTGAAATTGAGTATTATATAATAAATTATCAGTGAAAGGGGATTTGTGACGATTTGCATAGTTCAGACTTGAGTGAAATCTTTGCCGAAATTAAAAATTCAAACACTAGGTTGCCAAAATCTGAAAATTTGAAAGCCTTCAACGAAACTATCCCTTTTTTACTTTTAACAGCATATTTAATTTTCTTTTAGACGATAAAGAGAAAAGGGAGTATATTAAAAACGCAGCGTTTGTGACTGAATATTGATGATCTAGTAATCGGTTAACAATTATAAACAACCCTTTGACCTTTTATCTTTTTAGAGGCTCTAATCCCATTGAAGAAGTTCCTGTCCGTTATTATTGTGGGAATCTGATGATATTGTTATAATTGAAGTCATAAGCATCTGAATAATTAATCTTTTGCGTGAAATTATACAATATACTACATAAGGATTAATTCTGTAACATCTAAATTAACTTGTCAGGACTTATTCAACAAGCTTACTTCGCAATATATAAATTACAAATAAAGGCCACAACAAGTTATTAATTGAGCCTAAACATCAATCACCGCTTTTTATCAAAAAAAAAAGAGCCTAAACATCAAATTCAATAATTCCGAAATAATAGTTATTTTTCCTGATGAGAGCTCCTAATCGGTTCACAAGCAAACAACAAAAAGGAAAAAGAAAATGCTAAGTAGGCACAGCGGTAATCTGATTCAGTAGCTTATGGGGTTTAAACCCATTAACTAATCAGATATTAAAAAATATTAAAATAATATATTTTATATATTAAAAATAATAAAAAATAAAAGATGAAATAATAAATAATCATAGCGATAAAGAAAATTTTCCTCTACGAGACTTCATATTTTAAATTTTTTGCATAATTCTTTCATTATTCATAATATTAAATATTTTTTCTCAATAAAAAATAATCAGACAATTCAGAGAAATCAGATTAACAAAATTTTAATTTAAAAACACTATTTTTCAAAATCCAAGGGGGTCAACTGACCCCCTGTTCTACTCTAAATCCGCCCTTGGGTAGGCATGTAACTAGGAGTGTCAATGGGTCAGCTTCGGGTCGGGTCATATTATTTTATTATTATTTTTGACTCGACCCGATTAAATTCGAGTCAAAAAATCTTGACCCATACCCGACCCGTGTAAAATAATTAAATATTTATTAATTATTTTTATATAATTTTAAGTAATAAAATATTAATTATTTTATAATTAATCTTAATTAGTGTATAATTAGTATATATTTAAGTTTTAATTAGTACTAAATCACAAAACTACTTCAAAAAACATAATTAATCAGGTCGGGTTGACCCGAACCCGATCCGATCTTATTCGGATCAAAAAAATCAAACTCATACCGGATTGGGTCAACCCGTGTCAAAAATTGACACCCCTACGTGTCCTATAATAGATTAGGTACAATGGTGTGATGCCTAGGATTCCATCAAAAAAAGGTAAGTGATGTGAAAAAAGTTGACTGTCAGCCTTGCTAGTTGCTACCCTCATGACTCGAAGCAACGGGGATGTAGAGTTGTCAAAAAGTGTGAAAAAGCATAAAAAATAACTTGATTTTTTTTTTTTTGTTTTTTAGCCCATCACCAAATATGTCAAATTGCAGTACAATAATAATGAGGTGAGTTCGTTCAGTGGTAAAGAAGTTAGTTTTTTTTTTGTGATGAAAATAAAGAAGTTGGTTCACAACACTCCCTTTAGTCCTTTACCATCTCCTATCGGCCAACTGACTGAGTTGTCCACTTCTTTAATCTGTTATGAATTAAAAGGAGTACCGTTAATTCATTATTTAATCATTTTTATTATTTAATGGTAATGATTTTTTTACTAAATATGATGAAATTAAATTTCAGACTGCTCTTTATCACTTGATGAACTGAATAATGATACACCATGTACGTACCTTAACATCCATTATGTGGGCAAAACGAGGGTGTTCCAGCCATCGGATCACCAAATCTGATAGTTCGCACAATTATTAAAGCGTTAGAGTGAAATTCTGCACTTGACCCTCATCTCTTCTACAAGCCCCTCCGATCTCTTCTCTCTCCCGGCGTATTTCGATGGAATGACGTAGAAGGGCCTACACATTTCTTATCGTGCCTCCCACACAAACTTGATATTTTCTTTATTAAATAGTTCTGATTAAGAAAAAAATCATACATATAAAGAATTAAAATTGCATTAATATTTTGATGACATAAAAATGTTGTACCGGAATCCTGTTTATTAAACATAACTTAATTAAATAAATGTGTAAATTTATAAAATATTGGATTTGGATGGCAAATATAAAAAAAATTGAAGTTTAATAGATCAATTATCTAATTCAATAATTTTTAATAGACATATATATAATTTTCTAAATTATAGAACGAGACGTTATCCCCAAAGGCCCAAACGAATTGGAATTAGGCACAATTGCATATTGTGGAAAGAGACAATTAATAGACTAACGATAATAAAATATCTTTTTCATTAATTGAATGGGTGTAGGAACCGGAGGTATCTTTTTCACCGGAGTATTTTGAGAATAAAAATCTTCAGACGAGAGACATCATATAGATCTAACCGTTATAAAATCGCTGATGGATCTTTTTCATTAATGATGACGGGTCAAGCTCAGAAATATACACCGTATCGGTGCTTTGATTTGATTAGAATAAAAAAAAGATTTGATTAAAGAGCGGGGCTAAAAAAAGTAGAAAAGGAAAATAAAAACAGCAGCACCGTAGAAACTTCTGTTCGCCCCCGCCCATACTCTCTCCTCTCCAAAGGAGACGAGGGAGATGGGGATGGGCTTCAGCAAACGAAAGCGCCTCTCCTCTCCAGATCTTCAAATTCTCGCCTCTCCTCTCCAGATCTTCAAATTCTCTCCTCTCCTCCCCTCTCCAGCTCTTCAGATTGTAGTAACGCACGAAAAAAAAAGCAAAACCTAAATCCCAGGGATTTTGCTCCTCATCTCCCACCTAAGATAATATAAATCACGGCGCCGCTCTCTACTATGTTTCTTCTCTTCGCCTCTCCTGTATTGCTTTTCACCCTAAATCCCTGGGAATAAAAACCCTAAATCCTGGTATGTTGTGGCTGTTGGCGGGGTTGTTGTCTCTGATGTCAGATGGTGCTGTCGCCATTCGCAAGGCTCTCAAGATTGGTAACTTTTCCCTCTCTCTCCATATTTCCCTTTCCTTTTTCGTGAACTCTCCGTCTCTCCCTCTCTCTCTCTCTCGCCACAGCTCGCTCGTGTCTAATTAAGTTAATGCATCACTTTTTTCGTGAACTCTCTCGGTCTCCCCAGTTGGGTTTACAGTTGTTTTTTTCCTTATTATAACAACTGAGGTCAATTGTTGATAATTATTTCAATTGCAGTTGAAAGATTCACATCTGGTGCTTAATCGTCTCAATGCAATTTGAGGTAATTATGGTTTGCTGCAAATTTCATCGAAATAGCATGGTGTGGAAATTAGCCTGTACCTTGCCTATGAATTTGAATAGTTAATGTCTCTTTAATATTTTAGATTCATTTATTTTTTATGAAAATATGGAGAAATTTGTTGCATTGAATTGGCATATAATTTTGACCTCTTAATCAATTCTACAACATTTCAAAGCTCTCGATAAATGAAACTAGTGAAGGATTAGGTATGACATGTCTCAATATAGGAAACTTTCATAATTATTATAAAGGTATTTAGACTGCCTACACATTTGTAATTCTTTAAGTCTCATGAAAGATATTTAAAAATATGTTTGCCTGTTCACTAGTGAAGGATTAGGTGGCTAATTTTTTTCCCTGACGAAATTGAACTTATCTTATGTAGGTTCTGTGTAGAATGGAAAGGGTAATTTAGTCTGAACATCTTAATTATTTATTTCCGTCTTTCTGCTTGACTTCAGAAAATCTGAAGGGACTTCGCCAGACAACACAGGCTCCTGGCGCTCAGCGCTTCCAACTTATTCATGCAGCATAGGTGGTCCCATTGGAAATAAAATCTAGGAAGGTTTAACAATCTTGTTTTTCAATGAAGGTGCTTGAGAACTAAGCGTACTTGTCCCTGCTGCTGCTGCTGCTTATTTTTGAAGTGAGTTTTTGATTTCTATATCAGCATATTTTATTTTTCGTTGCTCTAATTAATGTCTATGCTTTATTTTATTGCTTGTCCTTGCTGCTGCTGTTTTACTTTTGGCAACTTGCGAATGTTGTTTCTACTCATCTCTAATTTACATCTACCTTGCATTGTACAAATAAGATATTCCAATAATCCAATCTATAATCCTTTTAATTTTTATCAAAAATTTTCTTTTAATTATTATCAAGATTTTCCTTTAATATGCTTGATCAAGAAATGTCCTTAACATTTTATCATCAATAATTTGTTGACAAAAACAAAAACTACTAAATTTATAAATAATGGTGTGAAAGGTTACCTGATGTTAATCTCAAGCATATTAATAATAACAAACACATAACATTGTAGATTTAAGCCATTTAAAAAATACTCGATCAAAATAAATGAAAATTTCTGTCAAAATTAAAAGAATTAGAGTTTGTAAATATTTTTTTCTCTAATTCTTTTATTTTTGTTAGAAATTTTCTTTTATTTTGATTGAGCATTTTTTAAAGTGTGAAAAGTTTTATGATTTTAATCTCAAGCATATTAATAATAACAAACACACATTGTTGTAGATTGAAACCATTTAGAAAAATACTCGATCAATATAAAAGAAAATTTCTGACAAAATTAAAAAAATTAGAGTTTGTAAATATTTTTTTCTCTAATTTTTTTAATTTTGTCAGAAATTTTCTTTTATTTTGATGAAGTATTTTTTAAATGATGGTGTGAAAGTTTATATGATATTAATCTTAAGCATATTAATAATAATAAACACACAACGTTGTAGATTCAAGCCATGTAAAAAATACTTGATCAAAATAAAAGAAAATTTCTGACAAAATTAAAAGAATTAGAGTTTGTAATTATTTTTTCTCTAATTTTTTTAATTTTGTCAGAAATTTTCTTTTATTTCGATCAAGTATTTTTAAATGATGGTGTGAAAGGTTATACGATATTAGTCTCAAGCATATTAATAATAACAAATAACGAACACACAACGTTGTAGATTTAAGTCATTTCAAAAATAATCGATCAAAATAAAAAAAATCTAATAAAATTAAAAGATTTAGAGTTTGTAAATATTTTTTTCTCTATTCCTTTTAATTTTGTCAGAAATTGATTTTATTTTAATCGATTATTTTTTAAATGGCTTAAATCTACAACGTTGTGTGTTCGTTATTTGTTACTATTAATATGCTTGAGATTAATATATGTGAGACAAATGATTCTTTACTCAATTGTATTATCTGTACATATTTATACAACTGCTATTTATAACTTTGATCTCTATACTAACTACAATTCTGTTACAACAAACTAACTAATTATAGTTAACAATAAATGAACATTTGTTATTTGCTATGCTATAGCTTCTCGTGTATCTGTTGTTGTAGAGACCTCTTGTACAACATCACTAACAATATCATCCAACCTTTCACACCATTATTTATAAATTTAGTAGTGTTCGTTTTTTGTCAATAAATTTTTCATGATAAAATGTTGAGGACCTTTTTGGTAAAGATCTATACATCTGTAGTTAGGTTTGTGTGTTCACCCTGAGACTTACCTCATGCTGCATGTACTTGAATATACCGCCAAACATGAATTATCATAGAAATTTACAATGGATGAATTGTGAAGTGTTTACTATCCTACAATTCACCTGATCCATTCTGCTTCGAGTAAGGTTTGAAGTTTTTTAATGTTTATTTTTCCTTTCATTTAAAAGTCCAAAATTTTACTGGCTTAAGATGATGCTTGGATCAAGCAAATAATAAACTATCTTTGTAGATAAAGTAAGTTTCAGATTTTGTTTCGTTGTTCTTGCTTAGCACATAGAATTGTTTGAGCGGCATCACTTTGAAGAAAATATTTATTTATTTACTTATTTATTTATATATTCATTCATTTATCATTTTTATTGCTTCATGGTCGTCTCAAGAGGAGGATCTTGGCCAATGAATCCAGGCCAGACTTTTTGCTGCTGAGCAGAAAGGTATTTCCTAACTTTTTTACATGTATAAGTTAACATACTGTCAGTTTAGAGCTTCAGGCTGCATTCTTTTATCAGGATGGTAAAACTGGGAGATGAGATTTTAATGTGTAAGTTGAGAAGTTGGCACTTTTGCTATTTAGGCAGGGTATTTTGTAGTGGTAAGAATCCGTGTGAGTAGAGCAGTAAGCACTTGGTAATTGCTATTTAGTTATTTCTGTCACTAACTTGTTAAATAAGTAAAACATATACACACTATATGTCAGTGCTGTTTGTTAACAAGTGAGATGAAACTTACAGACTGAGCTTGTTGGAAAATGCACAGAAGAGGCTTGCGGGGATGGTCTGGTTATTGGTTTTGTGACCGAGTACTACACAAGCAATTCATACAGGTACTAAAATGGATATCTTTATTTAAGGAAAAATATATGGGATATATTATGTTTCTGATAAGTGATAAGTGTGAATTAAATAGATATTTTTGTAATCATAGCCTAAAGCTGTTGTGTCCATCTTCTGTAATGATACTGAACAAAATAGTGCATCAAATTTGTAATTTTAGAGGTTCTTCTGTTGAGCACTTCTAAGCATTGGAATTTGTCAGAAAGTCAATAGGACACTAATATTAAATACCAGTGACTGCTTAAAAATAAGTAACTCAAATCCACTTATCTTCCTTCACATATATATGGCTTTTAACTACTGAATTTTCCATATTCTAGTTTCTATCAATTTTGACATTTCCTCCCTGTTACAGCCTTGTGCAGGTGTTGCTGACTCATGTCGCACTGGTGCTGCCACCAATGTTATCTTTGGTCTTGCTCTCGGCTATAAATCCATCATCATCCCAATCATTGCTATTGCTATGAGCATCTTTGACAGTTTCAGCTTTGTAGCAATGTATGGTGTTGCAGTTGCTCCCTCGGTATGCTCAGTACAATTGCCACTAGTTTGGCCATTGATGCATATGGGCCAATCAGTGACAATACAGGTGGTATTGCTGAGATGGCTGGCATGAGCCATAGGATTAGAGAGAGGTCTGATGCACTTAAACACTGCTGGAAACACAACTGCTGCCATTAGCGAGGTATTGTTGATTAAATTCTATTTTAACTGTCTTATGTTATCGCTATAAGGCGCATATACCTTCATCCTGTGTGCCATTGGCTCAACTTCTAGAGACACGAATAAATACAACTTCTATTACCTACTTAATAATTGACTAACCTATCCCTCCAATGTTTTGCTATCGGTTCAGCCGCATTTGTCTCCCTTTCCCTCTTTGGAGCCTTCGTGAGTCATGCTGCAATCTCAACTGTAGATGTCTTAACCACCAAGGTCTTCATTGGCTTGATTGTTGGTGCCATGCTCCCCTGCTGGTTCTCAGCCATGACAATAAGGAGTGTAGTCAGTGCTGCATTGAAGATGGTTGAAGAGGTTCGCCGTCAGTTCAACATAATCCCCGGTCTCATGGAAGGAACTGGCAAGCCTAACTATGCCACTTGTGTTAAGATTTCAACTGATGCGTCGGTCAAGGAGATGATCCCTCCTGGTGCATTGGTTATGCTTAATCCTCTCATTGTTGGTATCCTTTTTGGTGTTGAGAATCTGTCTGATGTGCTAGCCGGAGCACTTGTTTCAGGAGTTAAGGTCTGTATTTGTCCGTCATGCATGCCTTTTATATTGATAATGATAGAATTCCAGGTTTGGTGAACTTTAATTTTTTACATCTATTTTTGCTTGTTTCTATGTCAGGTTGCTATTTCTGCATCCAACATTGGTGGTGCTCAGGATAATGCAAAGAAGTACATTGAGGTAATTTTGCTTGACAATAACTACTTTTGTTCTTTGCTTCAATTTTTAGAAAAAATATAAAATTTCATCTCCTATGTTCATAGTCACAGAAATTTTATGGCTCACAATTTATCTACACTGTTCAGGCTGGAGTGTCAGAACATGCCAGGACACTTGGCCCAAAGGGTTCTTACCCGCACAAGGCTGCTATGATTGGTGACACCATTGGTGACCCCCTAAAGGACACATCCAGTTCCTCTCTTAATATCCTAATCAAGCTTATGGCTGTAGAATCTCTCGTCCTTGCTCCCTTCTTTGCTACTCACGGTGGCATTTTCTTGAAGTACCTGTAAGAAATTCTGGTGTATTAAGGGGCTAATAATGAGAAGTTGTCAACAGAAAATGAGTTCTTAGTGAATGAAATCCTTCATGAAAAAGATGGGTTCATTGCTGGCAGCCCTATATCTAACAATTGTGATGAGATGGAGATCAAGGTAATTGGTGATTGCTGTTGTCACTTCAAATACTTTTCGCATCTACGACAGCAACAAATAACAACAAAAGCCTTTAGTACCAAACTAGTAGCATACTAATTTTGTTACTTCTAAATTTATTAGGCAAAGGTGAGAGAGGCAATTGAGAAGACATTTTGGGACACTGTAATGAATTCATTGAAAAGGGAGGAGCCGAACTACAATCGGGTTTTGGATCTGGTGAAGGAAGTTCAGAGATGAGTTATATCAGGTGCATATAAAACCTTAATACTATTCATTCTTGAAAATAATACTTCAAATAAAAGCAAATAAAGAAATAGAAGCTTGATACATAAGAGCTTGGAACCATTGTTTTAACCCTTTTTTATCTTTTCTACAAGGTACTTGACTTGGGAATAGATGACAGACAATACTCAGAAATGTTACAGCAATTAGGTTTGCGTGCAATGGCGAAATAGGCTCACTCAAAGTTGTTAAGTGAACTAGCAAAATTCTCTTGATATACCAACCAAACCAAGAGCTCATTTGTCTTTGCCATAGTTAAGGGTCTTCGGTTTACACTCAAAGAAATACAGGTGCATTTTTCTTCTCCTAAAACCTCCTTTTGGCATACCTTACTGCCTTTGATTTGCTTAAAATTGTTGCAATCTAGTTAACGCTCACAAATTTACAATGGATGAAATGTAAGTGGTGAAATGTTTGTTATTCTACAACTCACCTGATTAATTCTGCTTCGAGTAAGGTTTGAAGTTTTATAATGTTTATTTTTCCTTCCACTGAAAAGTCCAAAACTTTACTGGCTTAAGGTGATGCTTGGACGAAGCAAAGAGTAAACTATCTTTAGAGATAAAGTAACTTCTAGATTTACTTTCGTTGTTCTTGCTTAGCACATAGAATTGTTTGAGCGACATCACATCGAAGAAAAAAATATTTATCATTTTTTTTATAAAAAAAGCTTATATTATGTGGGGTATCCCTCCCTTGTGCGATGTTTATTTTCTAAAATGAGATTGTATTTGTTCCGAGTCGTCGTGAGAAAGCGGTAATTGTGAAGACTTTCTTAATAATTTACAATTGAAATTTTATATTCTTTCTACTAGACAATTTGTCTCAAAGTAAAGAGGATTGCAAAACAAAACTACTAAGATGTCATGGTTAATAACACTACGCTGTTGGTTTTTACTAATGGAATATATGTAATTATTTTGATTTAGGAATGTTACTTTTTAGGAATTGGATCGATGTCCAGAATTTTGTTATTTGGCAATTAGTTAAATTTAATATTGTGTGATTGAGCAAAACATTTTTGATAATAAACAAATGATAACAGAATGATAGTACTGGAATCATCTCTGAGATCAATCTCACGAGTATTTACCAGTTCTTTCGTGAATATGAATATACTGCACCATTCTTTCGTGAAATTTTTTTTTCTGTTAGTTTGATAATACTTTTGTTCTTACATAACCTAACTTATTGGTTCAACTTCAGCTGAAGTTGGGTAGTTTTTGATCCAACTAAGATGTCACAAACCAAAGAAGTGAGGTTAGATTCATCTTCATTGATTATCTGAAGTTTTAAGCAAAAAATATGGTGTACCCTTTTCAATATTTGAAATTTGCCCCCTTTAATAGCCAGAATGTTACTTCTTGTGAGTTTCATGGAGAATAAAAAAAGTCAATGATTGATTTATAACCCACTGCAGGGATGTAAAGTGAGGAAGGATTTTTTTTTCTTTGTATACTAGGAAGTCCAAAATATCAAAGTGCTGATAGCCTTTAACATTAAACTTGTAGTATTTTCATTATTGAAGGATGAATATTAATTTGTTCTTCTGCAAGGATACACTTGGAAGCTTTTTAAAATTTGGTCATGTAGATTTCTGTTGAATTGACAGATATTGCTTAAGTTATTTCATTAGGTACACTGCTCGGTCAATAACACCCCTCAAGAGGCATTATCGATCTTGGTCACCCATTGGATCCAGGTTGCCTGCCCAGTCTCACTCTGGGTTATCTGTTCGATCTCAGTCAAAATCATCATTTTGATCAAGGTCGCCAGCTAATTCAAGGTCACCAGCCAGGTCAACGTTAAGACGACAGTTGGTTTAAAGTTTTGTCCTTTCCTGGTGTTGAAGCTCATGAATTGATGCTGAATTTCACAATAATGATCTTGACAGAGATTCTATGAGTGGCTATCCTGCAAAGCAAGGCCAAAGCCAAGGAGCCCTTCATGGTCGTCTCAAGAGGAAGATCTTGGCCAACCAATCCAGACAACTTTTTGCTGCTGAGCAGAAAAGGTATTTCCTCACTTTTTTACATGTACAAGCTAACATACTGGAAGATGTGATTTTAACTGTGTAAGTTGAGAAGTTGGTAGTTTGCTGTTTAGGCAGGGTATTTTGTACTGGTAAGAATCTGTGTAAGTAGAGCAATAAGCACATGGTAATTATTATTAGTTATTTCTGGTTCTAACTTGTTAAATAAGTAAAATATATACACACTATATGTCAGTTATAAACTGTTATCAAGTGAGATGAAACTTACAGACTGAGCTTGTTGGAGAAGGCACCGAAAAGGCTTGTGAGGATGGATGAGCTGCGACAGGCAGCAAAAAATGAGGTGGAGATGAGGATTGAGAAGGAGAGGGATGAGCTGGGGACCTGTGTTGAGTCCAGGTCTTGCCAGGCGGAGGCAGAGCAGGGACCCGTGTTGATTCCAGGGCCCGCCAGGCAGAGAAGAACCGCCTCCGCTTGCTTGCTGCATATATGCTGAGGTGGGTTACTCTTAGAGAGAGAACTGCTCGTTCCTTGTCCAACGGTCATTGCGTGAAAATTAGTTACATTTTAGTAGGTGTCTGCCTGTGTTATTATTCAAAGATGACGAAGTTCAGGCAAGTATCTAACAAGTGTTATTCCGGGTCAATAGGTATAAGGAAAGGGTAAGATCCTCAATCAGTTAGAAAAGATCAGCAGCAGAGAATAAGGAAGCTAAGAAGAGGCGGGCCCATGCAAGGGTGATGCGTCCCCGCTAGGTTGCTAAGTCAGTTCGTAATCAGAGAGAAACTGAGAGGCTGAGTATGGAGCAACAGCTAAATAAATAAGATCCAATAGGTATATTTTCTGTTCTCTCTATCTTGCTGTAAGCCCACACAAAAAAAAATCTGTCTTTCTGACACAAATGAATATATTTTAAATTTAGGCAAAGGCACATAGAGCAGAGTATATGAGGCAGAGAGGCAGCCCTTGTAGCTCCACTCCTCATTCCATTTGGGAAAAGCATGGAGATATTCTCTCTACAAAGCGTGCTAGGTCTGCATATTTTTCCAATCTGATCCTTCAAATTTGCCTT
>CAXKVV010000169.1:0-29703 GCA_964058805.1 Schoenoplectus triqueter | reverse complement strand
CCAGAGCAATGAGCATAGTTCTACACTCATAATTAATTTGATTATTTGTTATCACACAAGCAACAAGCAAGGCCGCACAACGAAAATTTAAAGAAAATTGGCAAATTATGAAAATAAATGGCATTCTTATTTGTTCATCAATCACATCTATTTATTTTATAGGTAACAGAGAAGTAATAAACGACTAATCTGTCAGCAGCCTACAGCACGTTATATACAGCTACCAAATGAGGCAAAAACTAAAAAAAAGAAGAAGTAAGAAATCAAAAGTGTGAATCACCTCAAATCTTATTCTCTCTCTCTGTATCTCCAAAAGAGCAAAACACTATTTGACTGAAAATAACCACTAGATCCCAAAAAGAAGAGAATTTCCGAGTACCAAAAGTAGAAATCCTGACCTAGAAGGGGTGGTGGCTCCTACTAATCCCATTAACGCTAGCAAACAAGCCGACCAAATCTTGTTTGTACGGCAGGAACGACTTCCTAGGACTCGCTGCATTATTTCCTGATTTGCTGCCATAGAAGATCCTGTGTGCAGTGATCGCATCCACCTCGGTGGTAACCTTACCTCCCTTTCCCTTCTTCTTCCCCTTGTCCTTCTCCTCCTCTTTCTTCTCTTCCTTTGCATTACCTTTCGTTGACAGGAAAACGAATTTCTCCTTGCCATCGCTCTGGCTTCTACCTAGCACAAGATCGCTTATCTTCTTCCACTTCACTAACGATCCAGTCGACCCTGATTTGTGACACCTGGTAGGTGACTGAGGAACCGACCCTGGCGTCCATACGCAATAGCTATCAGCCGGGATCCCCTCCAGTTCCGCCATCTCTGCCATTGAAGATGACGACGAGGTTGATCCGATAGAGGAGTTCCTCTCTTCAACTAATAGCTTCCGAAGAGGGAGACGAACAGGAGTGTCCAGTTCTGGAATTGCTGGAGGGGAGATGAGGGACCGTCCGAATACCGGGTAGATTGGATAGTGAATGGGCACAAGAGAATCTCGGAGCACAGATGGGAATTCAAATTCATCTTCGGAGTTATCATCAGAATCATATTCTTGATCTTGGCTGGGCAAATCGATGGCTGAGATTCGCTGAGGAGAATCATGATGCACGGTTGAGATTTCTTGATTGGAGATGCCTTCCAATTCTGCTTCACCGGAGAAGGAGGTGGAGATGGATGAATTTGGTGCCAGCGCCTCTCTGTCTTCTTCCTTCGCCATTTTATTTTCAAATTTGTTTTCCTCTTTTTGTTCTTCCTCCTTTTGCTTTGCTCTAGTTTTGGGAAATTGTTGGGAAATAGAAAGGCTGGAGTTTGGGTTTTAAGTTGGAGTCGAGAGGGGAGAGAAATACTGCGGCGTTATTAAAGGGTGATTTATGTCAAGTGGGAACATTCAATGTTTACCAAATCCTCTCCAGTTTTTTGTAAATGGATTCGTCCAATGATATGGTTAGTTTTGGTCATTAATTTGTAATTGTATGGACCTTATCCTTATGGTCTTCTGGAAACGCGAAAGTAAGAAGTTAATCAACGGATTGGTCCAGTTTGTTGACAGGGACGATTTAAACAAGATTAAGTTAAGACACACCAAGATGAAGTGAGAATTTGTAGATTTTGGTTCTAAGAAAGTTACTGGGAACTTGGGAAGAAAGTCTTCGTGTCAACGCGTTAATCGGCAACGTGGAAACATACCTTCTAGAAGGATACATTTAGCACGGTCGGTTAGGTTCGGTTCGGTTCGGTTCATTCATTCCCCGCAGCAACGCACAAGTAACTGATGCCGTGGTCCACCGTTATTCCGGAATGGACGGTCAAGATGAGAGAATAGGAGGAGAGGAGATGAGAAAACGATCGGGAAAGTCATGGTTTCGTGAACTTTTCATATTCTAATGGCAAATGCTAACCCTAAGCTACGCGGAAGACCCGGTCCATCATGCAAAGGATATGTCCGAGGAAACCGGTGCAGGCGGCTAGATGTCGGGGGATTTTTAGTGGCGCTCTTTCTATATATACTTGTGCGTTTTATTTCGAATGGTGGGGATGGAGCAGCCAGATTAATGAAACATAAACAATCTTTGATTTATTTCTTAAGTAAAACGGAAGTCTAAATTACTCAATTTTTTAAATGTTTATAAAAAAAATTCTCCGTTTAGATTTCGAATGTGCAACTTCACAATAAACATCAACATTTAAATTTTACATCTTGATATATGTTACAGTTGATTATACATTTAACAACACATTAATTCCACAGTTGCACTACATAAATATAAATACAAAAAAATCAATCAATAATATATTCTCTGTTTTTTTTTTCTAAAATACACTTTTACTTGCCACGCAAACCTACCAGCAGGGGTGGATGCACAGTGGTGTTGGGGTGTCAATTTGATCTCGTTGGATTTTGAATAATAGTATTTTTAAATTAAAATTTTATGAATCTGACATTTACTCCTCTTAAATTATCTGATTAATTTTCATTGAGAAAAAAAATATTTAGTACCATGAATAATAATAGAATTATATAAAAGTTTCAAAATATAAAGTCCATAAAAAAAATATTTTTTATGGGGCTTTATTTTTATTATTTTTAAAATATAAAAAGATATTATTTTGATAGTTTTTTTATTTAGATAAAAATATATATTAAATTATTAATTTTTATTTATTATCTAATTAATTAATAAATTTGAATCCAATAAACTATTATAATCCGATTATTGACCCTCTGATTAAAATCTTATATCCGTCCCAGCCTACCTGATGTATTTACTTGGATAGAGCGTTGTATGCCGCCCAAGAAAAGTTTTTACTTAAAAAGTAACACGGAATATATGCGAAGAGGACGAAAGAAAGACCGCAAGAAACAACGAAAGAAACAAAAAAAAAATACGAAAAGGATGTGGGAAATAACCGTAGTGTGAAGAAATGGGTTATAGAATTTTGATAAAGTGATGTTGAAACATTTTTGAATTTTATGCCTCGTTGTGAACTTTTAAATGAGGTGTGATCAGTGGCGGATCCACAGTTGTCCAGGGGGGCAGCGGCCCCCCTCCTGGATTTTGAAAAACAGTGTTTTTCGGTAGTTTGCTCCTCCCTGAAAATTTTTTTTGTCCCCCTGGATTGTCTGATTAATTTTATTGAGAAAAAATATTTAATATTATGTATAATAAATATAATTATGCAAAAATATCAAAATATAAAGTTTTATAGACGAAAATTTTCTTCATCAACTTCATTATCTATTACTTTGAGCTTTATTTTATTGTTATTTTTAATATATAAAATGTTATTATTGTAATAATTTTTTTATTAGGTAAGAATATATATTAAATTATTATTTTTTTATTTAGTACCCGATTAGTTAATGGATTTAAACCTGATAAGTTATTACAATCCGATATTTGCCTCCCCTGACTAAAATCCTGCATCCGCCCATGGATGTGACGAATGCGAAAAAGATCCACATTAATAAATTATGTCAAATACTTGTTAGCTTAATTATATCAAAATATATTCTAAGCATGCTGCACCAAGCTAGCCACCAACTATTAAAATCCAAGACAGAAATTTTAGATATTAGCATATGCATGGGGTTGTTAAGGAATGAGAACTTTTTTCCTTAGACAGTTGGATAAAAACAAAAGTTGTCTAACATCCGCAGCCTTATTATAAATTGATAAAAATGAAATATGTACTTTTATATTATTATATGTATATTTTTATTTGACGCAACCTATGATCTTAACTGTAAACATCATTATAACATTATAAATAAACAGTTCTGACAGTAACTTTCTGAATTTTAATTAGTACCGTGCATACCAACATGTTTATATATCAGATTAACGAAATTATTATTTGTGTTAATAAATTTATTATGTAAATTATTTGTATAATATTTTTATTAGGGATCTTTGATAATGGTAATCTTAATAGATTCTAAATAAAACTGAAAAAAATCTTAAAAAATAGAAAAATATTTTATAGACATATTGCAAAACTTATAGATTGATTATGTTTAAAATTTTATAAAATTTAATTATAATTATCATTTGAAAGTCCACCAAATTGTTAAATTAGAATCATTGCGAACTGCATAAAATTTTAATGTTTTTTATAAGCAATCAAACAATGTTTAGATTGTATGAATTTGAAATATTATCAATCCTGAACAATATATCAATAGTATTTTTTCTATTTTCAATTTTATCGGATTTATTTGAAATTTCAATATGAGATTGTCAAAATAGTCATTTTAAAAGTAATCCCTCCCCATTTATTTATGGAAAGGGATCACTTGACAATGGTTATCTTGACAATGAATTTTCAAATAAATATGAAAAAATAAAAAAAATAGGAAAAAAACTTCTAGACATGTTCTTCTACTTATAGATTGACGGTGATTCAAATTTTATATAATTTCATTATTGTTTGATAGTCCATCAAAGACCGTCAAATTATAACAGTTATAAATTATATAAATTTTGATGGTCCTTGATGGAGTATTAAACGATAATGAAATTGCATAAAATTTAAAACATTATCAATCTATAAGTAGAAGAACATATCCATAAAGTTTTTTTTCTATTTTTAAGATTATTTTAGTATTTATTTGAAAATCCGTTGTCAAGATTGTCAAAATAACCCATTGTCAAGTGATCTGCACCCTTTATTTATACAATTGAGTACCACTAATTTAAATAATAACTCATTTAAATTGCATGTTACTATAATTATTATACAATTTGAATACAACTAGTTTGAATAATAACTGATTTAAGTTGAACAAAAATATTATAAAAAATAAATTACAGAATAAAATAACTAAAATGAATTTAACTAAATAATAAAAGTCGAAAACAGTGAAAATTTAAGTTTTTTCATAATTTCATTAATTTAAAAAGGTAAAAGATAATAAAAGGATCCAGAAATTCAATGAATAAAGTTATGATGCAAGCAAAACAAATCATTAATATACATTGATATGAAAATAATAATTCTTAGCATACCCATATATGACAGTCCTACCTAAGCTAGTATACAGTGGTCATAGTCTTAAAGTAACCCAAGTACCCAACAAATCTCGCAAGACCTTCTAGAGGACTGGCCTTGAAAGAATACATATCATTGCCATTCTCTCGTAAATTATAATTCATAATTAAGACCTTCTAGAGGTCTAGTTAGTGATGTAACAATTGGAAATTATTGGTCATCAACAGAGACATGGTTATGTCATAAACCCTTACTGTTTTCTCCGGAATTTCGTCCGCTTGGAGAAAAATATTAGCTGTGGCCTGTGGGTACTTTTCACCTGAGTGTTGATGGCTAGAAGTTTGAAATAAGAAATAAAATAATAAATAAACAGTTTTTACAGTTGCTTGAAACTATCAAAAATTAATTCAGCATAAATGGAAAACTATATATTTAGCAAGAATTACAATTATACTAGGTCCATTAAAAATTTCTCATGAAAGAGTTGATATATAGTGCAAAAGAGTGTTTGACTGGATAGTTTGGAAGGCAAGCAAAACAAATATATTATTTTATTTATTCGGACTAAAATTGCTCATAACTTTGTTTAATCTAGAAAATCAGTCTTTATTTAGTAACAAAAGATAACATCCTCTGTATAGGAGAATATAGATTCGAAATTCAAATGAAAATTTTTAAAAATAATTATAAAATTTAAGAATTTTACTCTCATCTTTCTAATAAAAAAATTTTGTTTAATCTAACTGAGATTCCAATCTCTATAGTTCCTTCTAGAATCCTGATAATTGCTTTCGTCCACCATATAATTAGTTTTAAGTTGGATTGGTTGGGGTGACATTCAACCTAATTACATGACAATGAATTAAACAGCAAAAACCACCACCAGGTCAACATATTCCGTCCAGATACATCTAGGGCTGTCAATGGGTAGGGTGGAGGGGTAGGGTAGAGGTATTTTCATATTTATATCCATTAATTTTTTTTATCCATACCCTATCCATACTCATTAAAAAAATTTTACCCATACCCTATCCTTACCCATTAAAAGTTTTGGATAACGAACGGATAACGGTAGATAACGGGTAAAATATAAAAATAATTCAATGAAAAAAATTGATTTAGACAAATAAATAATATTAAATAAATATATTAATAAAGTAAAATAATAATTAATATTTTAGATATAATAAAAATCATATAATATTTTCATGTCAATTATCATAAAAAATATATACTATTTATTATATATATATTTATATAATTTAACTATATATATTTATTAAAAATAAAAAATAATTATACTTTTGTATATATTTAACTATATATATTTATATAATTTACTCAATGGATAACGGGTAATGAAAACCCCTTATCCATATTCATACCTGATAAGTTAACGAAATTTTTTTCTTATCCATGCTCGATAATCTAACGAAAATAAAATCTTACCCATACCCGTCTTATCAGATACGATACGAGTCTAATAAACGGTCAAAAGAATGTGATTGACAGCCCTAGATACATCCAATAATCGCATCTATTTTTCTTTTTTGGTTTTTAGAAATCCATCCAAGCCAATCACGCTGAAAAATTGTCACATTCAAAGTGGTATGACTCTTATGCAATTTTTAATTGCAATATTTTGATTATTTTATTGTATCTTTTATATTATAAGAAAACTATAATACGGGGATATCCAAAGAGGCTCTTGTACTAGAAGAAAGCAACCCATTCTAGAACATTTCATTTTTCTTTTTGAGGGAAAACATTTCATTTCTTTTTGAAATAAGATCAATAGTAAATTGCAGCCCGAAGTTGTACTGGTACTTTCATCAGTTGAGAACTTGAATTCCTCTACGAATTACAGCTGTTATTCCAGGTCAAAGTCTCTGATTGGCCACAAGTTTGCATTAGTCTTTTATATTGACTGCGAATCTGCGATTGAAGTTTCAGAGAAAATTTTGCACACTGGTAAAGCCGAGACTTGTGCCTTTAGAAAAAGAATATTCTATTGCTTCTAGACCGAACTTATTAGGCGAGGACCCCGGTGTATAGTAAGAACAAAAAATCATTTTCATTGTAATTTTTACATTTTAAATTACCACGTATATTGCGACAAATGACAAGATGGATTCCAACGATTTTCCAGCATATTTGGTTCGCATCAAGAAATTTAAACAAAATAAAGAAAATTATTTGAGAAAAAAAACGTAAGGTAGTTGTTAAAAGAAATGTTTTTTTTTTTAAAATGCCTCTTAATATGGGAAAAGTATCACCATATGTTTCAATCTTATGAAATTTCGTAGATAATTTGATATTTATATCTTAATATGTAGAAATATTAAAAAGTAATCAAGTTTTATTCATGTACTTGATAATAGACTTTTACTGACTATAATATATATTAGAAGTTTTTAAATCCATGATTGTTTTAATCATTTTAAAATATAGTATATGCATTTTCTATATTTGTGAAGTACTTGCATTGCAAAAAAAAAATCAACTTAAAGAAACTCTGTATATATCTAATTAAAAGAAATATTATACTTGTGAGTTGTGATGACAAAATTGCACCTTCAAAATTTTGTTTACGGTTAAAAACTTGAAATTTTTAGAATTTAAGACTTTGAAAGTTTACTTTTCAATAGAGAAAAAGAAGTAATGGAATAATTACTCTTCACGACAACTTGAAGCAAATATAGTAAACATTAATCAGTCAAATTCCAATCATTGTTAAAAAAATTATGAATGTCCAGTTTAGTAAAAAAAAAATCAAATTGAACTTTATGAAGTCTGCTTTATATAGAGTTTTAACTTATCAAATATCGGAGTTTGCATTAAAAAATATATATATGATTCAAACAAGTAACATTATATAGTTTGAAAAAAGAATTGGTTGAGTAAATGAAGTTGGCAGTCGATAAATCGGCTTTGGATGGAAGAGTTATTGTTTAGATCCACAAATGCCCTTTTAATATACTGCGCATGATAACTTGGGTTGAAACGTGAAGCAGGATGGATATGCTAACCTAACTGATGGTAAATAAAAAATATAAATACTTGAAGATGAAACAAAAAATAATAAGAAAAGCATTTGAGAATTTTTTAATGAGTTATTTTAGCAACACCGTACCAATTTAAAGGAATATGAATATACTATTAGAACAAATAAAACTAGACAATTGCGAGATCAAGTTTAACGGTTTGGATCGGCCATTTGAACTTTCAAATTCGAGATACGGATGCGAAGCACGGGAGGTTTTGTGCTTCGCGAAGCACCATAGCCTCTATATATATATAGAGAGAGAGAATTAGGCTATGGTGTTTTGCAAAGTACAAAAGGCTTGTGTGCTTTGCGCTCTATTATTAATTTTAAGTTAGAAATGATCGATCCAAATTGCTCATTCTAATCTCCATATTAAAGTCTATTAGTAAATAAAATTTTATATTTTTTGGAATTTATTTGCTATTTTTTTGGATAGGGGGAAAACCGTCATTTTTGGATGAACCATAAATCTCAGATCAAGTCATTTTCTCCTCATAAAAAAAATAGCAAAAAAATTCTGAAAAATATAAAATTTGATTTACTAATAGATTTTAATATGAAGATTAGATTGAATGGTTCAGATCGATTATTTCTGACTTGAAATTAAAAATAGAGCGCAAAATACACAATGCTTTTGTGTTTTGCAAAGCACCATAGTCGAACTCTCTCTCTCTCTCTATATATATATATACAGAGAGAGAGAGAGAGAGAGAGAGTTAGACTATTATGAAAACGTTTGTATTTCGAGTCCAAGTGCATACGGCTCAAATTTTATCGTAACACGTCCGAAATTCAAAATTATCATTCTTATTAAATTTTTCATATCAAAATATTGGGGGATACAAAAATTTGGGATATTTCGAGTTTTCTAAGTATTTTGTTTTGGATTTTTGAAAATCAACACTAAAATAATAATAAAATATTAAATTATTGTTGCTGTTTTAAAAAAATCCAAAACAAATACTTCAAAAACTCAAAATATCTCAAATTTTTGTATCCTCTAATATTTTATTATGAAGAATTTAATGAGAATGATAATTTTAAATTTCGGACGTGTTACGATAAAATTTGAGCCGTATGCACTTGAGCTCGAAATGCAAATATTTTCACAATAGTCTAACTTTATATATATATATATATATATATATATATATATATATATATATATATGAAATATCTTTACAGTACTTTCTAAGAAGTAAGTACTTAAAATTCATCTTAAAAGAAATTAAAGCACTATTGAATGCATCTTGCTAGAAATCAAGGGTCTAATGCAATATCAACTATAGAGCGCGGTTCTAACATAATCATTTTTATGTGCTAGAAGATGCCATTAATTTACTTTTTAATTTATATTAAAATTTGATATTCTGCTAGAAGATGCCATTAATTTACTTTTTAATTTATATTAAAATTTGATATTCTAATTTAAATTCAAATGTCTCTCGGCAGTTGGGATGTACACTTTACCTGAGATTATAGGTAGGGCTGCAAATGAGTCGAGTTCGAGCGAGTCGAGCTTAGCTCAAACTCAACTTATGAAAATTTGAATCGAGTCAAGTAGAACTCGTGAAAAGTTTTGAGGTGAAAAATGTAGCTTAAACTCGGCTCGTTACTATTCGAGCTAGCTCAAGAGCTGGCTCACGAGCCAATGCATGTACGTTGACTCAGTATGACATTTACAATTAATATATCTACAAACTATAAATTTGGTGTATCTATAAAAATAATACATGAGTCGATACAAAATTGATATATCAACAAACTATATTTTTAATAAAATCCTTGCTGCACTAATTTGAATGGATGGATCAGTAAAATAAACTATCGAGACAGATATATGAGCCGAGTCACGAGCGAGTACGAAAAATTATTAAGCCGTTCAGATGATGAGATGATGAGGGATAATGAGAGATAGATTATCGAATTGGAGTTTAACAGAAAAAAATCATATAAACTATTATATTCGAGCCGAGTCGAGTTGACTCCAACTCAAACTCAGCTCATTTAACTATCGAGCCAGATTAGCTCGAATCAAATTAGCTCAAGCCAGATTAGCTTGAGCCAGAGTCGAGTCCGAGTTGAGTTACGAGCCCAATCTTTTTTTACAGCCCTAATTATAGATAGTTGAGTCGAGTACAATCTTTAAATCTTATCTGAACCGCTGGGAAAACTGCAAGAATATCTGCCGCAGAAAATCGTGATCATAAGGACATGGTTGCCAGATTGGCAAGCATAAAGCAGCTGATTAGTTATTTTCAATTTTCAAATTTCAAATGTATGATTTGTTGGGTTTTATATTTCTAAATTTGCTTTGCCCACACGGTCAATAGCAACAAACACATGCGCAAATGTGCACCGAATCCTAGTGAAATATTTTTTAACGGAAGTTCCAGATTGATTTGAATCTTTCATGGAATTAAGAAATTAAATTAAGTTAGTGACGGCTAATGGCTATACATTTTCATTTCAAATCATATAATTTAACCACTAATTAGGAGACTGATAATGTTTCACGGAATATTTATCAGAGTAGATGGCTATTAAAAGTCAATAATGTCTGTTAGCATCCTATAAATATATTGAGATAATATCTTAAGGAACTTACATAAAAAAATGTTATTTATCAATTAAATTATGGCAGTTAGTAATGATTACTGGTTTTGGATGCGATAAACAAGTACGCTATTGTGTCGCCTATATATAATGGGAAGGGATCAATTGATAATGGTTATCTTGACAATTTTGAAAATTGATTTTCAGATAAATATAAAAAGTCTTAAAAATAGAAAAAAAAATCTTACGGATATATTTTTCTACTTATTGATTGATGGTGATTCAAAATTCATGCAATTTCATTATCATTTGATAGTCATCAAAGACCGTCAAACTATAACCGTTGCAAATTATATAAAAAAATTGATGGTCCTTGATGGAGTATCAAACGATAATGAAATTATATGAAATTTGAATCACCGTCAATCTATAAGTATAAGAACATATCCATATTTTTTTTTATTTTTAATATTTATTTAAAAAATCATTATTAAGATTGACAAAATAACCCATTATCAAGTAATCCCCACCCATATATAATTCCTATATGTTTAATTACCAAAAGATATTTCGTATATGTTTATTGCTCAAAAAAACTCAAGTTCCAACTCCAATGCATGTAAATGTTTGCTGTCCAAGAAACGACCTATCAAGTTTATCAACACAACGAAGGAATTTTTAGATAAAACAATTGGAACTGTCACCCTCCCAGGAAAAAGAGGGCCCATTTTGCAGTCACCATTTCACTGTCAGAAAAAGATCTCCCTAAAAATGAAAAAGAAAGTATTTTTCAAGATGAAGTGTTTTTTTCTATTCTTTTTAGTTAATTCCTTTCGCCGTGAGAGAAATTAATTTTCTGCAAATTAATATTTATATCTAGCGGTAGTGTATCAAGTATCAACAAAAGCATGCAGCATGTGAGCACAACATAAATATGGGCATTGGAGATGACACAATAACACATTCAAATGACTAGCTAGCAAGCACATGGCTCGTATAGGCATGTTGAAACACACATAAAAATTAGTATACATATTTAAGTATGTGTTATTTACTTCTGTACGTATTTCGGCTGGAATAATAACTCTTCAAATATTAATTTTTTATCTATACTATATTATAAAGAGGGTATGTTTATGTTGTGATATTTTCATAATAACAGAAACATCTACATTTCAATTTACGATTCAGATTGATTAATTTTACAAAAATAATAGTTCAGATTTTGACCAAATCTACTTTCTCTCTTCTTTCTATTTACCAATTTTGTCATGCATTAATAGAAGGTCTAAAAAAATTATATATCAAATATTATTAAATATTATTGTACAACCTTAATCAGAAAAAAATATTATATTTTATTAATATTTTTTTATTAAATAATGAATTTTATTTTATTTAAAAATTCAAGAGTTTTTATAATTGATTTAGAGATAAATTATATCTAAGTAAAATTGATCATTTATTTATAATAAAAATTAGTGCTAGATATAATTATTTTCTAAAAATTAAGATGACTGATTTTTTTAGACATTAAAATATTTTTTCCTATGTTATAATTAGTTTTTCTGATATTTTTCTTTTCCATAATTTTAACGTTAGTAGAATTCAAATACTAATATTTTAGTACATGACTAATGCACGTCTGTGTTTATGGATGTATAAGTAATTAAAGACAGCATGCAAGCATTGTCATGCCGTTCTTTAACGCCCTTGTAAAAAAAGAAATTAAAGAATACGGTACCCAACACAACATGTCCGGTTGGCACACACGCTGTGGAGAATTTATAGACAAAGCACAACGCGTTTATAAATCACTCCCAAACGGTACCATAGAATTGAGAAATGAAATGAGGTGAGTCCGGAGAAAAAGAAAGAAAACACACAAACTCATACACACAGAACATACGGTGGGCTCCTAAACGAGTTTATAAGAAAAAAGGCCTCTCTCGAAAAATGAGAGAGAAATATTTTTCAAGATGAAGTTTTTTTAGGAAAAGATGGGTCGAGCCCCAAATTTCACTAATCCGTTCACAAAAAAGTGATTATTTATTACACATAGTAAAAGAAAATACTATTTCCAATATAAAATTTTCTTTTTTATTCTTTTTAGTTAGTTTTTGTAGCTGTGAGTATTATTCTTTTCAGTTAGTTTTTATAGCTGTGAGTACACACGGGCGGATCCATAATATATCAGGGGAGCTGCCCACCTGAATTTTGAAAAATAATACTTTTCGGTAATTTGCCCCCTCCCCCTAGAAATTTTTTTCCCCCTGGATTGATTGATTAATTTTATTGAGAAAAAATTATTTAATATCGTACATAATGAAATAATTATACAAAAATATCAAAATATAAAGTTTTGTAGACGAAAACTTTCTTCATCAACTTGATTATCTATTACTTTGAGCTTTATTTTGTTGTTATTTTTAATATATAAAATATTATTATTTTAATAAATTTTTTATTAAGTAAGAATATATATTAAATTATTATTTTTTTATTTAGTATCCGATTAGTTAATGAATTTGAACCCGATAAGTTATTACAATCCGATAATTGCCCCTCTAATCAAAATCCTGCATCCGCCCCTAGGTGTACAATGGGCCGGTTAATGATTTTTTATGAAAATTTAAATCCAACTTGGTTATATTGGGTTAAAAAAAATATTTAGCTAACCCACCCACAGCCAACCTAACCCATATAATTTTTACATATGGGTTAAACGGGTTGATATTTTAATTAAATAATATATTATATTTTTAATTAATATTAGATAATATATTATATTTTTAATTAATATTAGATAATATATATTTTATTAATGAAAAAATAAAAAATAATGATTATTTCACATTAATTATAAATAATGAATTAAAAAAATAAATTTTTGTTATGTTTTATAAAATAGAAATATGAAAAATAATTAATATTATAAAAAATTGATATATAACATCTAAAAAATTATATGATAATAATTAAAATATAATGTAAATTTTAACTCTTAAATTATTATTTTATTGATCATGACTAATAAATTTTATATATAATATTTAAAAAATATTTGTTATATATGATTATACGGCCGAGTCCAGGTTAGACGGGTTTCTAAAAGCTAACTTATAACCTAATCCAATAAACTGGGTTAGTCAAAATCACAATTCATATCCAACCCGATAAAAAATGAATCGGGTCGGGTGGGTTGAACGGGTTTGATGAGTTGATTGATTTGATGTACACCCCTATCTGTGAGAGATTCATATTCTGCAAATTACAAAGAACAAAAATAACTTGGAGCTCTTGGAGTTCAGAACGTATCTAAGTTGCGAGTTGAAAAATTGGAATTCAATGGTCACGGAATAGAAATATTTTCCCTATAAAATAAAGTACAACAAAAATTGTTTTGTCTTTGTTTTTCCAACTGCATGAGAACGTGTTTGTTATTATTATTATTTTTTTTTTTTTGAGATTTTATGGAGTCATTCAGGAGTTCAGCCGTTCAGGTAATAAAGATAGTTGCATGCTGATTTTACCAAAAAAAAATAGAAATTAAGAAATTCCTACGGACAGAATTGCACTAGAGGCATTTGCAAGGAGCCAAAAATGATTATCTCTAAACAATAACTAATTTTAAGAATTAAATTTAACGGCTCAATATGCTACCTAGAACAATTTAATAATTTCTAGCCTAAAGTATTCCTGCTGAAATCTAGCACAATCAACAGTGTGGGTACCTTTCCAACTGGAAAAGATCAGAGAGTTGAGAAAGAAAGAAAGTCACTTAAAAAAAAATTTAATAAACAAAAACAAAACAAAACAAAATAAAAGAGTTGGAGAGGGAGAGGGTCACATTTCAATCCACAAGTGGCAAAGGTTATCAACCTCGTGGATAGGCAACAGCAAATGGGAAGATTCCCATGGGTAGCCTGATTTTGATGGATTGTGATTTGGAGAGGAACTTCTCTGAGTGGGTATTTGATCTCAGAAGCAAACACTATACTGATAAATCAATTTGCCATTTCTTTGTTAAAAGAGAATTGTCGATATCACACTTTGAGATAAGAGAAAAAATAGATAAAATAAGTTTTTTTTTCTATTAGCCACTCTTATATATTTCTTACATATCAAACAACATATAACCACTCTATTTATAAGCTAAGACAACAGAAATATCTAGAAAATTCATATTAAAAATGGAATACCAAACAGCAGCTGTTTCAGCTGACCTATGTCCACTAAAATAGTCATAACTCTCTATAGAGAACTCCAAACGATTTGGAATTTGAACCATTGAAAATGGACGCCGCTTGATCTTTCATATCCCTTCATCAATCAGCCCATAAATTCTGCAACTGCTGAATTCTAAGAGTCTCGTTTATTTTCAACTAGACTTAATATCATTAATGATAATTAAGTTTATATTTCAACAAAACTCCCCAATAAACTTAATTTGTTTCTATCATCCGTCATGCCAATCATCATTGCACTTATTTATAACTCGCAATGAATAGTGACGCCATTCATTGACGACTTCTTCTCGATTCATTGATCTAGAAAATTCAAAAAATAAGTTGTGGTTTCATCTTATATGCCATCCAATTTGCCTGACTCTTCAGGTCATGTATATGTGAGATTCACACCCACACCGCGGCTCCACACCGCATTTTTTCATGTGGCTCTACACCACATCTTCTCATGGTCTTCGCACACTTCCAGCAAAACATCTCATAATGTTGCTAGTTCTCATATCCTGACACTCATTGCACAGGCTATCATGAGTCATTGCTCATGTCGGCTTCACTCATCGATTCTTCGAAGATCACTGGCAAAAACTTTACCACGCTTTTGTAACATTCGCTGCTTGACACATAACTCTCATGATTGACAAGTTTTTCTTTTTTTTCTCTTACATTATTTGTGTGCCTCGAGAGAACCGACAAGCTCGTCGACTGTGAGCTTCGCAAGGTCCTTTGACTCTTCTATCGCGCACACAACATTCTCAAAATTGTCGGTTAATGATCTCAAAATCTTCTCCACAACTCGTGCATCGGTTAACGCTTCGCCATTACGAATGAGTTGGTTCACCACGGCTTGTACACGCGTGATGTAGTCAAATACACTTTCTGACTCCTTCATCTTCATGTTCTCCAACTCGCCACGAAGAGTTTGGAAACACGCTTGCTTGACTCGGTCGGCTCCTTTGAACACTTTTTCTAAAATGTCTCACGCTTCTTTTGAAGTAGTTGCATCGGCAATCTTCTCAAAGCCCGACTCGATGTTGGAATAATTTGATTGGTCGCCTCTCCCACGACCGCGTCCTCTTCCACGCCGATTTTGTTGGTTTGATTGTCAATTCTCCTCATAATACCCTTCTTGACCACGACCTCTACCACTGTGACCATTTCCTCGACTTCTACGGACACGCCCTCTACCTCGAAAATTTTGAGAATAGAGTACCTTTTCGTCTTTAATTGACGCCTTGATTTGAAGTGCTTGCTCGATGTCTCCTCCTTTTTCGGGTTTTTTTTTCTCTTCATATTTTTCCAACATCTTTTTTTGCTTCTTCTTTTTTCTTTTTTTTTTCTTTTTCTTCGCCATGGTAGGTCTCTCTTGATCGACTGAACCTGACTCTGATACCACTTTGTTAAAAAAAAGAATGGTGGATGTCACACTTTCAGATAAGAGAAGATATAGATAAAATAAGATTTCTTTCTATTAGAAACTCTTATATCTTTCTTACTTATAAAACAACATAATACAACTCTTTATATAGCCTAAACATCTGAGAAGACTCTAGAAATTCGTAATAAAAATATACAATAAAAATAGAATTCTAAACAACACCCTTACAGCTGACACCCTTTCACTAAAATAGTCATAACTCTCTGTAGAGAAATCCAAACGATTTGGAATTTGAACCATTGGAAACTAGACTTCAAAATATTTCCATCCATAGGTCATACAGCCAAAATGGACGCCGTTTGATCTTTCATATCTTTTCATCAATCAGCCCATAAATTCTGCAACTGCTGAATTCTAAGAGTCTTCTTTATTTTCAACTAAACTTAATATCATTAATGATAATTAAGTTTATATTTCAACATTCTTTTCCTCTTCCAATCTAAGCATACAGTAAAAGTGCTTTGATGGAAATCACCGGTATGTATATATATAGTATAGTCACAACGTTGGATTTGTAAGATGTATACTTTTTATTTGAATCTCTCAAAAGGGTGGGGACATCTGGACAGGACTTTCAGATGGGATCATGGGATCAATAGTATGCTATAAAAGATTTTCTATATAGAACTAGCTATAGCACGCCCTCCGCCCTGTTATAAATTATATATTTAATATATTATTTGATAGCAGAAAATTGTATGATTTTTTTTCCAGAATATGCAAGATGAGGAAATTTTTTCAAGCTTAATTTATTATTTTTCTATCTATGATGTACATTGCTAGTCGAAAAAGCCGAAAAATGATTATACGCAAAACCTTTTTTTCTACTCTAATGTGATTAATATTAGAAAGTAAAGCAAGATTAATCTTGAATTACTAAATCGGCTGTAATGTGAAAGATTTTATTTGGACGACTCGCTTAGGTTAATTCATCAATATCAAATGATTTTTTTTTTTTACAAAATATGAGCCGCAATTGAAAACATTAAACTAACCAATTAGAGAACTACACATTAATAAAACAACAACACACTAAATTGGGTAAAGGAAAACTTTGTAGAGGAAGATACATACATATATATTTTCACCTCATAATGTGTTGTACTTAAATATATATAATTTAAGTGTTATTTAATGGTTCCATGAAATACCATTAAATCGGGGCCATTGAAAATAAATAAATTTTGATGATCTTTGATGAATTAAATGGTAACATTTAAATTTAGTAGAATATAAAAAGTTGAAATACAAATCAATCCATAAGTTCAAAATATTATATTATTTTTTGTTCTTTTAAAATATTGTCAAATTTATTTCAAAATTTACTATGAAGATCGTCAAAATAACATCATCGAGTGATTTAATATTTAACAGCTTTTTCATTCATTTTTTTGAGGCATGAGACTTCTTTATACTTGATATAGTTCTTGGGGACCTTTTTGGCGCGTGTTATTTTATTCGTTTTTCCATTAAATGAGCTAGGTGTATTGCTGTTTTAATTTTGGTGATCCGCTCATCATTTTTTAAGTCTCATCTATGATCTTTCAGAAATTTCTGCGGTATATTATTGATTGATCTTGGTCTAATAATTTGCTGATAATTTTATGTGATGGCACGGAAGACTTGAGAGGCTGAGACCCAACGAAGCATGATTCACTGATGTACTTAACAATCTTTTTTTTTAGAGTTAGAGTTGCCTTGTATCACGTTTAATAAGGTGCGTAGCACAATTAAAAAAAAAACTCTAACTGGCCTGTACGTAGGGTGTCAATTTTTGATCCGACCTGATGGGTTAACCCGATTCAACTTGAATCCGATCTGATACGATATGATCCGAAAATAAATGGATTGGATATGAGTTTAAATTTTTGACCCGAATCGGGTCGGGTTCGGGTCAATCCGACCTGACCGATTAATTATATATTTTTTTGAAGTAATTTTATGATTTAGTACTAATTAAAACTTAAATATACACTAATTAAGATTAATTATAAAATAATTAACATTTTATTGCTTAAAATTATATAAAAATAATTAATAAATATTTAATTATTTTATACGGGACGGTTCGACCGTGACCCATTGGGTCCGTATTTATCAAGTTTTTTTGACCCAAATTTAATCAGGTCGGGTTCAGATCGGATAAAAAAATAATAAAATAATGTGACTCGACCCGAACCCGACCATTGACACCCCTACCTGTACACAAATGATTCACCAAACTATACGCTATTGATTTCTGTTTAAAAAATATGCACAAAATATACATATTTGCCAACATGTACATTGAATAAACAACGGAGTAAAATTAAAGCACAATAAAAAAAAATTAAATCAACTTAAAGCAGTAGTGTTTGATAGTAGTGAAGTAAGCATATGAAATAGTTTGTATAAAAACTATTAAAAAAATAGTAAGCATTTTAAAATGCTTTAAAGTATTATATAAAAGTAATCTAAGATGGCGTAAAGTAAAAATATCTTCATAACCGCTTTAAAATTAAGTCAACAAATTTTCTTTCTTTCAATATTTTTTATATAAATTATACTGAACACCACTACTTAAAGTGATTTAAATTTTACCCTATTCTAATTTTACTATACTTACCAAATGAAAGATTAAAACACTTTAAATAATTATTATATTTTTACTACGTCTACCAAACAAGGGGAATGCATCTAACACCCCACAAAACCCCTCTCTCTAATGACCTACATGGGCCCAACTCAAATTGTATGGTGTGGGAGCTGAAAATGAATTTGCTGCTCACATATGGTTGTAAATTTCTACCAGATAAGTTGCACCAATAATTATTTTTAACACATAATGAGTTGGACCAATTTATTATCGTTTATACTAAAACTGCATTTATACATGTTAATGATTAAAAGTTTCAATATTATGCAGGGGGAATATGTCTTAGGAATCTTTTGCCTTTTGTATGGTAGCTAGCTGTCTTTTGTAACGTCCAAAAATGATTTGTGGATTGATCTTTTTCGAATTCGTTAGGATAATTCTCTCCTCAGATTATTGGAGGTTTTTGTCAATCAAAGCGGATCGTTAAATTTTTGTGTTTTGAATCTAGATTGTGACTTTGTCGTTATCTTTTGAGTCTTTTCTAAGAGTCTGTTTAATATCATCATTTCTTTTCCAAAAGAGAGAAGAGAGAACAATTCTGAAAAAAAATATCAAATGAAATGAAAATTAGATGAAACTTTTTCTTCCACCAAAATAATGAAAGATCTCTTCTTCCGAAAGAAGAGTCTCTCAATTTCCTCTCTTCTTTCAATATTTTCTCTCTCACTGTTATGAAATACTCATATTAAATATTGAAATAAGGTGAAAGAAGTTTTCTTCTGGAATTATTATCTTTCATTCTCTTCCAGAATAAGAGGGTATTGTCAAACACACCCTAAGGCCCCGTTCGTTTGTATCCTTAGGCGTGAGATTTCATGTGTTTTACAACCCAAATGATAACTTTTCTCCAGCTATGTTCGGTGGATCATTTTGAAATGGATGGGAATGGAAAAGATTCCCTTGCTACAGTTATTTTCTTCATAGTTTCTTCATAGTTCGCTGGGAAGAAAAAAATTGATCAGATCTAATTATATTTTTTTCCCAAAGAGAGAGAAATGTGAATGGGAACTCAACAAATCACTTTAACGGACCCACACCCTAGAATGCAAACGAACAGGACCTAAATATGTATATATTCCTAAGCATATGCTAGTTAAAGCAAATTCTTTCATGTAGATTTTTTTTTATATTATTTTGAGGGCTAAAGGCCCGTAGCTAGGCATTTCATTGAATATCTTGCACATTTTTCCTGTTCTTTAATTTGTGTGCAACTACGTGAGCAAGCTCTTTAGCATGGAATTAAGATCACATATTCAAGACCAAACTAGTGGATTGCCGGCGGGTACCGCGGGCACGGGCCGGGTACACCCGCGGCGGGCGGCGGGTACGGCGGGCGCGGGTACGGCGGGTAGACGGGTACGGCGGGCACGGGTAGACGGGTTTTTTTTTTCAAAACCGTACCCTACCCGTCTCATACCCGTGCCCGTCGCGGGTACACGGGTACCACGGATACGGGTACAGGGGTACGCGGGCACGGGTAGAAGGGTACGGGTACGATTTTTTTTTTTTTTTTTTTTTTGCTGTTTTTTTTTTTTGCTGTTTTTGTTTTATAAATATATTTTTTATTTTGGAATGTCGTAAAATCTGAATAATATCATTTCGGCTAAGTACAAATATAAACGTTCATTTTAAAAGAATAATATATTTTCTAAACGTTCATTTTAAAAGAATAATATATTTTCTAAACGTTCATTTTTTCAATTATTTTAAAACAATAGATTAAATCAAAAAATAGATAAAAAAATTTAAAATGAACATTTAAAAATCAAATAATTTAAAATGAACGTTTAAAATATAAATAAAAAATATTTTAAATCAATTAATTTAAAAAGTAAAATATAAATAAAAATTTAGAAAATCAATTACTTTAAAAATAATTTTGAATTATTTAAAAAAAATAGATTAAAAAATAAAAGTTACGCGGGCGCGGGTACGCGGGCACGGGTACGCGGGTACGGGTACAACGGGTTTTTTCCAAAAAAACTCTGCCAGGCCCTTCTCAAACCCGTACCCGTTTACCCGCCTCTACCCGGGCACGGGTATGGGTACCGCGGGTACGGGGGTACGGGTTGTACCCGGCGGGTTTTAGCATAGCACTAGACCAAACTATATATTCAATGAGAAAAAATCTATTAGTAAACCAAATTTTATATGAAGATTTTGAAAAATAAAAAAATTAGTTTACTAATAGATTTTGAATATGAAGATTAGATTGAACGGTTCAGATCGATTATTTCTGACTTGAAATTAAAAATAGAACGCAAAACACACAGCGCCTCTATGCTTTGCAAAACACCATAGTAGGACTATATATATGAGTGATGCTATGGTGTTTCGCGAAGTACAATTTTTTTTTGTGTTTTGCGTCCGAATATCGAATTTAAAAGTTTAAACGGCCGATCCAAATCGTTCAACATAATCTTCATATTGAAATATCCTTGAACATCAAATTTTATAATTTTTTAAATTTTATTGCCATTTTTTTAGATGGGTATAAAATCGCTAGTTTTGGATGGTGCAGAAATCGCTAGATCAGCAAACATTGTACCCATTTAAAAAATAGCAAAAATTAAAAAAAAAATATATAAAATTTGGTATCTAAGGATATTTCAATATGAAGATGATGTTCAACAGTTTGGATCGGTCGATTGAACTTTTAAATTCGAGATATAGACTTTTGTGCTTCGCGAAGCACTATAGCATCACACACTCTCTCTCTATATATATTATGAATATTAATAATTATAGATTATTTGAAACACATATTTATTAAAAAAAAAAGAGTAGAGGATAACAAGTCAACAACCCTATTCATATGTTGAATTTAAAAACAAGTTCAATAAATTAGATTTAGATATTAGACGTGTGATGTACTTTTCTGGCACAAAAACTAAGTAAAATTTACTTATGATTATTTAAAACTTTTCCTTATGAGTATTTAAAATTTTCCTTTTGAGTATTTTAAGTCTACATGATAAGTTTGATACGTTCTACAAAGCAGTTAATTAAAATATTGAAATTGAATTTACATATTTCTGTTCTTTTGACATATATATGTCGTTGATTTGTGTCCAAATTTTTATTTGTCAATATTACTGGGTGAAGCTGGATGGGTTGGGATATTTGAGAATAAAATAGCAAGCATTTAAGAGTAATCAGTGAGATAATAAGGTTACAGCCTGAGAAGTTAGAGGTACTGGATGATTTTGCATTATAGCTAGCTATCAGATTAATTTTTGTGACCCTTGTTTTTTATTCATATCAAAATAAGTTTATTGTCTTGGATGATTTACATTATAGCTAGCTATCAGATTAATTTTAGTGACCCTTGTTTTTTTAGCATATCAAACTAAGTTTATTGTCTTAATTTATTATATTTTTTATTATATCTGTATTTTTGGATCATGCAAAGAGTAGCGCAAGAATAGAGAAATTGAGAATAGCAAATGAGGATAGTGAAAAAAATAGTGATTTCTCAGTTAGCGCGAGGGTAGTAAAAATATGATACTATTCCGAATGGTAATGTTATTTGGATTATTTGTTTGGATTAGTAATGGAGAGTTGAGAATAATATTAGTTATTCCATCTCGCCACAAAATAGTAGAATAACTACTATTCTTAATATTTCGGAACAGTAAATTTGTATTTGGATGCACAACTGTTATTTTTATTCCGAGAACAACAACTATTATGCTATTCTTGGGTCATCCAAAAATAAGGAAATTCAGAATTGAACTTTACATTTTTTTTTAAAAAAAAATATTCAGTATCATATTAATTTTTTTTAATTAGCAGATTAGTAGTTAAAATATGATCTATGACATGTGCATAGCAGCATAGATTTGTATCGTGAATTTTGATTCACGATCAATTTTCTATGTTCGTATCTTGCTATTTGAAGGTAAAAATATTTGGTGAATTTGTTAACTGAGTCATTCTTAATATTACATGTCAATTAATTAGCTCATCATTTGATAGCAACTGTAAATATATAATATTCTTCGGGACAGAAAAAAAATAAGAGGCATATACGTGAAAAATTATTGATATGTACATATAATTGTAAATCATGGGAAAAGAGGCATATATATATATATAACGAAAGAGGCTAGTCACTAGTGCTTAATATTGTATAATTCATTAATTCAACAACATGCACATTAATGATTGTACATATATAGTTACAAAGTACATTCAATTGATTTGGTCGAAACATACAAAGGCGTGAGATTTTAGCAAAGTTGACAATTACTTAATAGCAACTTGATAAAGAATGGACCGAAAAATCCAAATATGAAGTAAACAATTAACAATGAACTTGCCCAACATTAGCTCTAAACTAGCTCACAACAAACATTAATTAAAGAGTTATGAAGGAAGCACCGCATTAAATTCCTAACCATTTTGGTCCCCTTCATTTTTGAGTAGTGACTATTATTGATATCCTTTGGGCCTTGATACCTGCAAGTATGGCTGCAAATTAATTGAATTTGATTGAACTCATAAGTGTTTGAGTTTGATTTGAAATTATTTCAAACTAAATTAAATTTGAATTAAATTGAACTCGAGCTAAATCGAACTCTAAACGAACTCAATTATTTTAATTTTTATATTTATTTTCATATTATCATAAATAATTAGAGCTAAGATAATTAATATTTTATTAATTTTATATAATATTTATTATTTTAATAATATATTAATAATATTTTATTAATTTTATAATAAAATAATTATACTATTGCATATATTATTGACTAAATAATTAAAAATATATGCAAATAACTACATATCGACTTATTACAAATCGAACTCGAACTAGTTCATTAAAAAATTATCGAACCGAACTCGAATCGAACAAAAAAAAAATCTAATCGAACAAACTGCTCAAACTAAAATTGAATTGAAAATCAAATGAATTATGAAAATTTCTTACAGCTCTACCAGCAAGATTATTTTTAAATTTCTAAGAAATTGAATTAATTGCAGAGCATTTGGTATAAAAAAAAAGCCTAAAAAGGCTATTAAGGATTTCATGTCCCATCCCATCCCATCCCAACTAGAGTTTTGGGAAGTTGGATATGGATGAAATCCCCTGATTGCTTGGCCAATTAGACGAAGGGATAATTAATTAGGATAGTATCATGGCCCTTTCTCTTTGCTTGGTGATCAAGCTTGGTCAATGTCAACTTAATTATTTTAGTTTCGACATTCGCTTTCAGTAAATATACATGAGACAATGATAGCACTATATTTGATGCGTTATTGCCTTATGGCCACTGGTTCAAAGCTCCTATATATTAATTTACCTATTCATGCGTTGAGAAGCCAGTCTATCTTTAGCTCTACAAATATTTATTCTCGTATAAGCAGTGAGACCTTTTTGTTTTGTTCAACCAATTTCTGAAATTACTCTTAACATGTTAAATTCGGCACACCCTGTAACTAGGATGATGTACTGATGGAAGAGGGGAGAGTTGACATGATCTGTATGATAAGTGACCCCCCCCCCCCCCCCCCCAATTAAAAAAAAACTTTGTTACAAAACCCAATAAATTTTAATCACCAATTATCCAGATAGTGCAAAGCCCACAAAAATACCCCAAATCGGACATGATTTGTGAAAGGGAAAAAATGGGGCTGCACCAAAAAGGACGGATGTCAAGCAAACTTGAATCAGTATTAAAAAAAAAGATTGGGTTGATGGGTTCATGTAATTTGGATTTGTACGTCTCAGCCCTTCTAATATGTCAAACCATCTCTGTATCAAACCTTTTAGGCCCAGTTCTTGACGAACAGTATACTACCTCGCTCCATTCTCTTTCTTCAACCATCTTTGCATCAAATCCATGGTAAATCAGAACCATGTGGCCTCGATTGAGTGCATCTAACTGGCATTTGACTGTTGACATCAATACGAAGACATCAACCCTTGTCAATCAAACAATTTGCTTGCAAATCAAACAACTTGCTTCGACTGTAAGTACTCTTTGATTCACTTAATTGCTCACTTTTATTGTTATGGTGTCTCTGACAATGATTGCATGAAATTTAACTCAATAGTACCTCTCTAACTGAAATGTATTTGTAGAAATGCCGAGGAATAGGCAACTGATGCTTCAAACACTTTTGATCGAATGCAAAAACAGCGTAAATTAAGACTGACATTACTCGTTTTATTCTTTAACTTTAGTCTGTACATCGGTCAATTCTTTTGGTACTTTATGTGTGGCCCTTTTGGTTTAGAATTTGAGTTCAGTTTTTTGTCCATTGTTTATGATTTAGTAGTGACAAGTGAAAATTGATTGACTTGATATATTATTGGCACAAATTTTGATGCTTATAATTGCGATGATAAAATTTATAATCCTCATAGCTCCAATATCAAAAATTGAAAAAAAGTTGAACTTCGAACTTTGAAGAAAAAAACACTAATAGATGATTTGTTATTTCAATGTTGATAAACTACAAGTAATCTTCTTTGTTGGAAGAATTTATTTTTTTTGGAAGTTGTGTGAAATTGTGACAATGAACAATGCCACAGGTAAGATTAAATTTGATGTACATTTACAACTAAAAGGTAAATAAGATATCTGAGCTGAGCCCTTGGTAAATGAATTGAATCTCTGACATTAGACCATGCATGGCACGCTGCTGCCATCTGAATTATGGCAACAGAAGTGAACTCCATCTGAGTTGCTACCAAATTTAGGCAGGCCACTTTAGTAAAACATATCCCGAGTTAGTAAATTATAAATATAAGGCATGAATGCAGCTTGCTACAATGTTTTTTTTTTTTTATCAACTAATCATACATAAAAATAGTATTCAAGAACTGATAGATTAATGAATCCTATTGCTTCTCTCCAAAATCCCAGAACCCACAATTGAATGCTGTGTTTTACTTCTCTCTTAGGATTTGTTCCATGGAATAATAAAAAGTAAAAATAAAATTTCCGATGAATTAATTTGTCAAACGAAATTTAGACTAAATAGAAGAGTGCAGAAGAGTACTAATTCGGTATACCAACTTATAGGTGGAATACCGAATTAGCTTTCGTCGGAATAACAATTATTATTTAATTATATTATATTATATTATTATGATTATGATTATGAATATAATTTATTATTATTATATTATTATATTATGATTATGATTATAATTTATTATTATATTAATATTATGATGATTATTATTAAATTATGATTATGATTATGTTTATTATTATATTATCATTACTATTAGTATTATTATATTATTATAATGATTGTCATTATTATATATTATCATCGTTGTTAGTATTATTATATTATTATAATAAATATGATTTTAGTATTATATTATTATATTATGAATATAAATATAATTATTATATTATTATATTATTATGATCATGATTATTTATTATTTATTGTTATTATTATTATTATTATTATTATTATATTATGTTATGATTATGGTTATATTATTATAATTATGATTATTTATTATTATTATATTATTATATTTTGATTATGGTTATATTATTATTATATTATGATGATTATGACTATGATTATTATTACATATTATTATTATTATTATTATTTTATTATTATTTTACAATGTTGTATTTTGTTATTATATTATGATTATATTATTATAATTATAATTATTTATAATTATTATTATGATTATGATTATATTATTATATTATTATGATCACGACTATAATTATTATTATCATGATTATGATGATGATGATTATTATTATTATTATTATTATTATTATCATTGTTACTATTATGATTATTATTTTACTATTATTTTTATTATCATCATCATTATTAGTATCATAATTATATATATTTTAACTATTCTGATTAACTGCTACCAAATGATATTTTCGTTCTTCCGAATAGTCCAAAATACTACATTTCTACCACTTACAAAAAGATACTATTCTATAACACTTTCAAAACTATTTCTTAATTTGCCAAATGAACCCTTGTGTAGATAGTATTTCAGAATGGTTGATAAAGCACATGATTTCAGGAGAAAAGAGCTTACCAGATGAGATAATATAGACCAGCCAAATTATAAATTTCATTCTCCCTCTTTCCCTCACTTATTTCTGATTTTTATTTTTCAAGGAAATCAAGGAGGAGAAAGGGGTAGTGTTCTAAATTTAGACACGCTATGGCCGAAAACGGTACGGAACGGTACGAACACGGCTGGAAACGGAACGGGTTAAGGCATGGCACAGGAATGGGAACAATACTGTTCCGTGCCCGTGTCTTAACCGTGTCGTGCCCAGTTTTTAGAAAATTTGAAACGGCACGACACAACATGGTTAAGGCGTTAGACACGGCATGGAACGGCACGAGTACTAGGCATGGCACGGAACTGAACGGGGAGATTTGTATGATGAATTTAAAAATACAAAATATAAAGTGTCATTAACTTATGATATTTGATCAACTGGTAAACATGATAAGTCATATTGCACTGTTACTGCTCATTGGATCACTGATGATATCAACTTTGGGATATAATTTTTAAATAAAAGATTACTTGCTTTTCGAGAACTGGAATATCCGCATGACGCAAAATCAATTTTTAGGTTTGTGTTAAGTATCATTGAAGATTCAAAAAACAAAGATCCCGTGGGATGTCGACACTCGCTGGAACAGCACATACCGGTTGTTGAGGAAAATATCTCATCTTAGACCAGGCTTGGAGCGTCATCTAAGTAGCACTCAACAGGGACAAGAGTTACTTCTAACACAAAATGAGTGGCGCACATTGGAGCTAATGGTTCCGTTCTTAAAAAAATTTTATACCGCAACAGTAAGACTTTTTGCATCTTACACACCGACATCGATCGCATTGTTGGAGGAGCTTGTAATCATTTCTGATTGGTACCAATACCAACTAATCGAACTAACAGAAGAAGATATTTTATGGTATTCATTGGAACCAATGAAGGTAAAGTTCCTTAAATATTGGCGCGAAATACCCTCCATCACCATCGTTGGTCACGGTTCCGGTAAGACACGTTTAACACGATTAAGACACATAGATACGACACGGTTGGTCACGGTTCCGATTAGACACAACACGAATAAAGCACGGCACGATTAAGGCACAGCACGCCAGACACGGCGTGCCTTATCCGTGCCGTGCCTCCTTCTATCATTTTTGGGCACGACACGATACGACATGAAAAAAATAATAATAAAAAACACGGCATGGTACGGCACGAAAGTACGGTGTGTCCGAACACGACACGGTCCAGCACGACACGAATTTAGAACACTAGAAAGGGGTCTCTCATCCGCTATTATTTTTTCCATTTGTGTACATTTTTTGTCTTTTTCACTCCATATCTTTACGCTTTATTTGGAATAGTTCTCTAACTATAATTATTTATATTTCTCAAACTTTTAAAAAATATTTCATGGCTTTTAACGATGAGATAATAATTTTGAATTAAAATAATTTAAACAGAGTTATTTAACGGTTTTAACGGTTTAAACGAAGTTTTTTTATGCAACATTAAATATTTTGATGAAATTAAAACGGAGTTTAAACGGTTAAAATGAAGTTATTTTAAAAACTTAATATTTCTCATTGTATCTTCACATCTTTTTTTTTCAATTCTTTGATTCTACGTTGGCACTTTTAATTTTTAATTGTCTGCCCTAAAAAAGGAAGCTTGAAAGCTGAACTTAGTTTGAAAATGAAATGTCGCATTCAAATCATCTAGTTTTACCTCCTAACCTATCAACTACAATCCAAACCCCTACAACTTCACCTCCACCACCACCACCACCACCACCAGGCACCACCTCAAACCGGTGTCAATCAATTAGGCCTGCCACCTCCCAGCACCAGTCAACTAACCCATCCCTCCTATTGGCAATCAAGCAACTGCGCCACCTCCTAATGCAGCTCAATTACCTCCTAATGCAACTCACTCCCGCACCTCCCGACGCCATTCAATTATCTCCTCCACCTCTTGGTGCTGCTAATCAATTAGCACCTGGTGCAACTCAACTAACTCCACCACCTCCTGTTCCCAACCAATTAACATCCCCACCTCCTGTTCCCAACCAATTAACTCCCCCACCTCCCATTTTCAGCCAATTCAATCCATCACCTTCCGATGCTGATTAATTTGACCCTGAGTTTATTGAAACGAAAAACACATAATCTACCAATAAGCAACTTAGTTGGTAACCTTACCAAATCTTCACCTCCCATTATTGTACCAGGCCCAGTTTTATCATCCCCACCCCCACCTCCACCAGCTAACCCTGTATCAGCTCCTGTTCAAGTACCACCTCCTGGTGCAGTACAACAACCTCCTCCTTCACCAAGCCTTATACCATTCCAACCACCTCTAAAATTATCACACTAAAAGACGATTTTATTTGTAATGAAAGTTTAATGAAGACCTAAAATAATTGATTTTGTCTTAATTTTTATTTATTGAGGTTGAAGTCCTCAATTGTATTGGAATAGTCTCTACAACATAAGCATTTTCAGTAAGACTTTTTAAATGTATTTTGTCATAATTTTATTTATTGTAATTTTTTTTGTTGATTCAGCAGCACGAAGGTCAAGGAAAAGAGTGGGGCAAATATGTTGAGATGAAAGCGAGGAAGGGCGAAGAGCATGAAGCACTAGAGCGATAAAAGAATTTATAATTAATTCTTTTTTTTTGTTGAGGCTCCTAAAACCTTTGCATTATCATATAAACATAAAAATATAGGAATTAGTTAATTGCTCATACTCTGCATAAT